>JAADVF010000189.1:0-43115 GCA_023334555.1 Elongisporangium undulatum
AAAGGCGACCACGCACAAGTGCAATTCGAACATTCTATTGCAACTTGGGGGTCCCTTTCTGGAGAAGAAGTCCAGCGTTTGCTTCGTCGCACTTGTTCCAAACGAGACCACACAGCAAAAGTTCCGCTTGTCGCCTGTCAGCATCGACAACGATGTCGTCAAGCGAATTCCATTGGGTGTCGTGCATTTCGACGTTTCAAGTGACGTCTAGTCGAGACACTAGGGGAGTCGCTTGTCTGGACTAATATATTTTAGACTGTCGCAGCGGAGGTGTTTCGAATTAGTGCAATATATGCAAATTTCCCTTTCTATGACCATCATTCCTGACTGGCGCCACCCAAGGGAAACTTCGGCAAGATACGGATCTCAAGACGTCAGGAAGGTCTGGCGGCAACCAAGGGCAAATAAGAGTGATGGTCACGCCTAGTTAGCTGGGAAGTCCGAGTCAGTTGCCGTTTGGCCAAGAAGCAGACGCATCGAGAACCAACGAGCCATGGACCGATCGTCGCTGCCGTCCATGCGTATGAGTCTGTCCTCGAGCCGGGCGTTCATGGCGCACAACCCACAAGTGGTGCAGGATTATGTGGCCAACAAAGTGCGCACCGCGCTCGATGGCGCGCTACCGCAGATGGAGATCCGTGTCAAGAACCTCTCGCTCTCGGCTGAGATCGTGGTGGCGGACCAGGACGCCGACAGCTCCGGCTCCGAGCTGCCGACGTTAACCAATGCGATTAAGAAGGCTTTCGTATCCGGCAAGAAGCATGTGGCACAGAAGCAGATCCTCAGCAATGTATCCGCTGTGTTCCGGCCCGGCACAGTCACACTGCTGCTGGGACAGCCTGGGTCTGGCAAATCGGCACTGATGAAAGTGCTGAGTGGCAGATTCCCCATGACCAAGAACGTCAAAATGGAAGGCGAGATCACGTACAACGATCAGGATATTGAATCCGTTCGAAGGCTTCTGCCACAGTTTGCAGCCTATGTGGATCAACGGGACCAACACTACGCGACGCTCACGGTCAAGGAAACACTCGAATTCGCGCATGAGTTCTCTGGTGGGAAGCTGAAGAAGAGTGATGAAGCATTGCTATCGAAAGGCACTCCTGAACAAAACAAGGCTGCGCTGGACGCGGCTCGAGCCTTGGCGCTTCATTATCCCAAACTCGTGGTCCAACAACTCGGTCTGGAGAAATGCCAAGACACTGTAGTGGGAAGCGCGATGCTACGTGGAGTATCTGGCGGTGAACGCAAGCGAGTGACAACAGGCGAGATGCAGTTCGGAATGAAGTACGTGTCTTTCATGGACGAGATCAGTACGGGACTGGATGCTGCTGCCACGTTCGACATTGTCAAGGCACAGCGCAATATCACCAAGAAGTTTTGCAAGACAATGGTAATCTCTCTACTGCAGCCATCGCCCGAAGTGTTCGACCTTTTCGACGACGTGATGATTCTCAATGAAGGCGAGATCATGTATCATGGACCTCGTGACCAAATTGTGGACTACTTTGAATCTCTTGGCTTTTGGTGTCCTCCGGATCGTGATATTGCTGATTACCTATTGGATCTTGGCACAAGTGAACAGCATCGCTATCAAGTGGCTTCCCATCATCAGCTACAACCTCGCTATGCAAACGAGTATGCTGACGCCTTTCGTCGTTCAGCTGTCTACATGGATACTTTGATTGCACTTGAATCGCCTCATCATCCAGCACTTCTCAAGGTCGTTGACGACTACATGAAAAAAATGCCGGAATTCCACCAGTCTTTCTTTCAGGGATTGAAAACCCTTTTGTGCCGTGAGAGTATGGTGATTTATCGCAACACGCCTTACCTTATCGGGCGATTTATTATGGTCATGGTAATGGCGTTGCTGTATGCCAGCACGTATTACCAAGTGGATCCGACGCAAGTCCAGCTGGTTCTTGGCGTCATGTTTTCTTCGATTCTGTTCCTGACGCTGGGGCATGCGGCGCAAATCCCAAACTTCATGGCTGCTCGACAAATCTTTTACAAGCATCGTGGGGCGAACTTTTTTCGCACGTCGACGTACCTGATGGCACTTTCTGTGAGTCGCATTCCAGTGTCTCTCACTGAAAGCATGGCTTTTGGATCTATTGTGTATTGGTTATGTGGATTCGAAAGTGAAGCGTGGTGCTTTGTGCGATTTGAAACGTTTGTTTTCTTGACCAATATGGCAATGATGGCGTGGGTTCTTTTCATATCGGCTGTGTCACCCAATTTGAATGTGGCCGGTCCACTGTCAATGCTTTCTATTCTTCTGTACGTCATCTTCGCGGGATTTATCATCACGAAAGGCAGTATCCCGATCTACTTTATGTGGCTCTACTGGATCAGTCCCATCGCGTGGGGTCATCGCGGTATCGCGGTAAATCAGTACCGATCGATGAGCTTCGATGTTTGCGAGTACAATGAAGTTGATTATTGTGATACTTATGGCATGACAATGGGAGAGTACGAATTATCGCTGTTTGGAATTCCGACCGAGAAATTTTGGGTGTCTTATGGCATGGTTGCGCTGGTTGTACTTTACGTCTTTTTCATGGTGCTCTCGCTATTGACTCTGGAATATAAACGCTATGAAAGCCCCGAAAACGTATCGGTCGGTCAAAAAGAGGGCTACAGCGAAAGCTACATCTTTGTTGAGACTCCCAAACGGTTAGCGCCTCAAAGCCCACCATACACTGATAGCGTCATGGTTCCCAACTCATCCGACAAGAGTTTTACTCCAGTGACAATTGCGTTCCAGGATCTTTGGTATTCGGTACCCGATCCTGCCAACCGTAAAAAGACCATCGACTTACTCAAAGAGGTGAGCGGTTATGCTCTACCTGGTACGATGACAGCACTAATGGGATCATCTGGAGCTGGCAAGACTACGCTTATGGATGTGATTGCCGGCCGAAAAACAGGTGGCAAAATACGGGGAAAGATACTATTGAATGGCTATGAAGCAAATGACCTGGCTGTCCGCCGGTGCGCTGGGTACTGCGAACAAATGGATATTCATTCAGATGCAGCAACTGTCCGTGAAGCGCTAACGTTTAGTGCATTTCTGCGTCAAGAGTCTTCCATTTCAAGCAGTGAAAAGCATGATTCCGTGAATGAATGCCTGGACATGTTAGGCTTGCATGACATTGCTGATCGAATTATTCGGGGCAGCTCAGTTGAGCAAATGAAGCGTTTGACGATCGGCGTCGAATTAGCAGCCCAACCCAGTGTGATTTTCCTGGACGAACCCACAAGTGGTTTGGATTCGCGGTCTGCCAAGAAAACCATGGATGGAGTTCGCATGATTGCGAACAGTGGCCGAACCATTGTGTGCACGATTCATCAGCCTTCATCTGAAGTGTTTTTCCTCTTTGACAATCTGCTGTTGTTGAAGCGTGGAGGTGAAACGGTGTACTTTGGAGGACTTGGTACAAATGCTTGTTTGCTCGTCCGGTATTTCGAGTCCATTCCAGGCGTGAAGACATTGCCTCGGGGATATAACCCAGCGACATGGATGTTGGAGACCATTGGCGCTGGAGTTGGAACCGGCAATGACGTCACGAAGAACTTTGAGCGAATTTATCAGCGAAGTCAGCAAAAGAAACTGATGCTCAGCGTGATGGAGAACGAAGGAATGGTTCATCCGTCTCCTGACGTGCCTGAATTGCTGTTCGAAACAAAGCGTGCAGCCAGCTCCTGGATTCAAATGAAGTTCTTGCTCAAGCGATTTACGGATATGTACTGGCGCACAGCATCCTACAGTCTGACACGTCTAGTGATGTCACTTCTCTTGGGGTTACTCTTCGGGATGGTCTTCTCAGGTGCTACCTATTCAACCTACCAAGGCATCAACTCTGGTGTTGGCATGATGTATATTGTAACAATTTTCAATGGTCTCGTGGCGTTTAATAGCTCCATTCCAATTGCTGCTCTTGACAGAACGGCGTTCTACCGCGAACGGGCGTCGCAAACGTATAATGCGCTTTGGTATTTCATGGGATCCACTATCGCTGAGATTCCGTACAGCTTTGCTTCAGGGTTCCTGTTCACAGTTGTATTTTTCCCCATGGTTGGTTTCACGGGATTAACAACCGCTGTTTGGTTTTGGATCCACAATTCGTTGTTCATGCTCATGCAGACGTACCTGGGCTACATGTTTGCTTACGCATTTCCAAGCGAAGAAGTCGCTGCTATCATGGGAGTCACTTTGAACGGAATTTTCTACTTGTTTATGGGATTCAGCCCGCCAGGATCAGCAATCCCATCTCGGTTCCAGTGGCTGTACGATGTTTCGCCGCATCGCTACTCGCTATCCATTCTAGTCAGCTTGGTATTTTCGGATTGCCCGGAAGGATCCATCTACAGTGAGAAATTGGGTGTGTACACAAGTTACGGTCCTGATATTGGATGCAAGCCATTGACCGACGCACCTGCAGCTCTTTGGCCTGTCACTGTGAAAGGATTTGTAGAGGAGATCTTCAGCATGAAGCACGCAGATATCGGGGCCCACACCGTCATGGTGTTGGTTTTTATTGTGGTCTCTCGATTGCTCGGACTACTGGCGTTGCGTTTTATCAACCACCAGAAGAGGTAAACCAGCTAGCACGGCATCCGACTTCACTTGGTGACGCCTCTACATTTATTTCACCCGTAGTAAATAATTCGCAGATCGGGAGCACGATGGAATCTCCCCAATACACTTCTTAGGTATTAAGTCTCTCTGTGTTTGGTCAAATTAATCGTTCTTACTCCAAGCCATGTTCATGAATTGCGCGCCAGCGAGCATAAGTCAGGGTGTTGAAATGTTTGACGCAGATACACCTGTGCACGCTACAAGCCCAGAACCATCAGCAAGTCAGAGAGTTGATATGATCGTTCGTGGTGACACGGATTCGAAAAGTGTTGACATGCATTTCCTATTACCGTCAAAAGCAGATTATCTATGCCTACGCATCGTATTTCTCTGGCCAGCAAGTCACGGACGCTAGCCTTCCTATCGTAAGTTGCGTCTTCATGGCTGTCCCTTACTCTAATCCAGACGCTTTGCGCACGACATGTCCAAGTGCACCAGGCGAATGGTGCCAAACAGCCGCTCCGGCAGCTCGTCCGATCGCTGGCCTTCGAGCAGGAAGCCCATATCGATAACCAGCTTCTTCGTGTACCCAGAGACCAGTCCAACGACGCGATTCGCGACGGTCGAGGACGAGATATCGACATCCAATTCGAAATAGTTTTTGCCGCGGAAGCAGGGCTGGCGCAGCTTTTTGCCAATGATCGCGGGCGTGGAGCCCACGGCCTGGCGCACGATGAACGGGCCTTCGACGATGCACGGGATCAACTTGAATCGCTCATTGCGGAACTCTTCGGTTCCTTCCACGAAATCGGCCATGAGATCGGCGAATGGAGATCCGTCAGCGAGAATGGACGGGTTGGGACACTGGTAGTACGCCACCATGTTGATCCGAGGATTGCCCGGCACCACAAAGTTGACCAAGAACGTGAACGGCATCTCCGTTCCTGCGGCTTCGTGGCGCTTGATCTCCAACTGCACAACGTTGTCCGGACGAGACGCGATGTGCTCATTCGAGGATGAGGACTCAAATAAGTCCAGTCCCACGAGACGGAACGCAGGCGGCGCCGACGGGATCTTGCGACGGTCCGTCAAATAATCCGGTCCGCGCACCATCATCGTGCCGCAGTCAGGCTCCGTCCACATTTCTCGAGGTACACTGCAGGCGAATTCCTGGAGCGCAGGCGCCGTTTCGCCATTGGCAGTGGCCGAAGCGCCTCCTTCTCCTGCTGCGCCATTGGCCGACAGACTAGCAGCTGCGGTCTCTGCGGATGCGATCGCAGAGGCAAACTCATCCGGCACATTGGGGCACACATACTTGCGAGCGTCCATGACCTCCTGTAGTCCAGTGAGCGCCAGGATCTGTGGACGGAGATACGTCTGCACGAGGTTGAATCTCTGGAGCAATTGGCCCTCCCATCTACGCCATGCAAGTACATCGATTAGCCTGCTGTCTTGCATCAGCAATCGCATGGACAGCAACTCACCCTTGCGGGTCCAAGTGGATGACGCTCGTGACCAACGACGAGATCTCGTCCGTGTGTGCCACTGCCAGCCCGCGCGGCGCCACGATCATGCCGCCGCCCTTGCAGTTGGCTCGGATCGTGCCGTGGGTCGGCGGGCATTCCGGGTGGATCGCGCTCTGCAGACAGATCACATACGATCCGTCCTCTGCGCGCCGCCAGTAGCGCAACAGACACAGATCGCGCGGCGCGATCCAGATGGGCCACATCCAGACGGGGCGGAAGGCCAGATGGATGATGTCCGAGTGCGCATCGATGGTGTGCACCACGTCGGCCTTTTCAATGGACGCGTCCCAGCTGCAGAGCGAGAGCGTCAGACGTGAGTTGGGGTTGGTCAATGGCTACAGGCACAGGCACTCACACAGGGTAGTTCTTGACGTTCATGAGGTACAGAAAGATCTCCGAGGGCGTGCCGTCGATGACCTTGAGCGTCTTGAAGCACGGGATCTCGCGCTTCACGCGGGCCGTGGTCATGGTCCAGAGCGCGCCCAGCACCACCAAGGCCGTGAGCAGCACCGCCACGATCACGCCGCCGCCGCCAATGCTGCCGGCCAGGAACGTGACCAGGCCGGCCGAGGACGCCGAGAGCAGCATGCCGTTTAGCGGCTCGGCCGAGCTGTCCGCTGTTTGCTCCTGCCAGATCTGCATGCCCGCGAACAGGTCCACGACCTTCCACGTGGCCGAGAACATGGCCCAGGACCGCTCCAGCTCGCCCAGCAGCTTGACCGTGTTGGGCACATCCGTCGTGCTGGTGGTGGCCGACGTGGCCACAGCCGCGGCTGCGGCAACCTGGTCGAGCTTATTGCTGCTGGTGCTCACCTGGATGGGACGCACGGGCGGCCGCGTGGAGTTGGTGGGGGACACCAGACCGGGCGCGCCCTTGCGACGCGACGCGCTCTCGGCGCTCTGGGATCGCGCAAGCGGCGACATGGGATACGAAGGCTGCGACGTGTGGTCCACGGACGCGGACGTCACGCGACCCGTGGGGGCCGTGGCGACCTCGGACTCACTGTGCGAGCCCATGGGACGGAGCGGGAGGCGGAGATGACGACGCGCAGCAGACCTGCTCCCTCGGGCGGCCAAGAGCTCAATAGCTTGGCTCCGAGTCGTAATCCTTTGCTGCCGGGCGGCTCTTCTCTACACTCGGGCATCACAAAACGGTTGCTCCGGTACCAGTGAAAGTGGTACAATCGGCTCTGCGACACGGCGTATGTTGACGCCCTTCACCAACTCAGCTGCCTGGAAGGGGCTTCTATTTAAAGCAGAACGGGTGGGGGGTTAATAGAGTGTCGGCTACGGTACGATCCCAAGATTATCAGATTTTATATCAGAGCTTGGCCGGGGTCGATGGCCGCAGGCGTTCAGGGAAGAGCCCCATGGCGGACTTGAAGCCAGTCAGGTCCGTGATGGACACGCTTGCAGGTATGCTGGGTCCCTTGAGGCCGTTGATCTGACAATGCAGTAGCATGGATGCTGTCAAGCAAGTCGCAGCGGCACTGCCAGGATTGGCCGGTGCTAGTGCCAATTGCGCGGTCGGCAGCTCGTGCTTGGCTCCGTATAGGCGCACAGTTAGCTTGCTTCGCTTGGCGCCATCGACAGCAATGAACGAGTCGAAAAAAGCCAGTAGATCGCGCTTCTGCAGTGTCGCAACGTGCTCGGCGACACGCTCGCGACGGTCAAAGAGGTACATCTGGCTCACGATCTCCCGCCACATGCGCGTGCCTTCCTCAACTTCACGCTTGGGCTTCTCCAACAGCGCCTTGGCCACGGCGTTCACGTGCTTCTGCCACAACGCGTCAGGCATGTCCACAAGCAGAGCTCGGAACTGATGCAGGAACAGCTCAATGCGCTGGTCCAGCACGGCCGGAGACGCCACGTTGGACTGAATGAGAATGCGAAAGTACTCGATGCCCTCGGTGCGCATGAGGCCCGAAAACACGAGGTAGCCCAGCTGCTCTTGTGTACGCAGTTGGTTGAAGCATGGCTCTTTGAACACGTGCGCGAACAATTCCAAGCGAGCACGAAGCTCGAGCGATTCCTGCTCAATCTGGTACAGCGTGCAGATTGAGGAATTCAGGTTGTTGGGGTTCCATTCGCTGCGTTGGTAGTTGTATTCAGTTGCATCTGCGAGCTGCACAATACGAGGCTTCCGGTCCTGGCTCGGGAGCATCGGAAACGCGCCGCCAGGCTTTCCAAAGGCGAATTCCTTGAGCACGTTTTGCATGAGCGTTGTGGTCGTGGAACGATCGATGTTGCCGTAGAAGAAACCCTCCACGAAGACTTGCTGGAACAGAACCTGGGCATGCGCCACGAGATCATGCAACGACAGCTTCTGAATAGCCTCGATCTTTTCATCCACGCTCCACTTGGACTCCTCCAAAAGCAGACTGGCAGCGTACACTGCATGCTGATACGGCTCTTCCAGGAAAAAATTGGCGTACATGCGTGCCGTGCGATCCTTGACGCGCTCAAAGACCGATTCTTCGTACTTGTGATTGTCCTTCGTCATGGCGAGCATTTGCTGCAGCACCTTGAACAGCAGCGCCGGCAGTTTCTGCGAGTAGCCTCCAACGTGGAGTTCAATAGCACGCGAGTTGAACGAGATCTCGTAGTCCATGCCCGCGAGCTCGGCGTCGTACGCACACTCAGTCAACTCGTCTTTCAGGTATCGGAGGAAAATACTCGTGAGCACAGCGTGGTACGGCGTGGTTGAGATCACGGGTGAGTACAGCAGGAACGAGAGCGAGAGCTTGGGCTTGCGGAAGTACGTCTCGGGCTTGAACCACAGGCGACAGTGGTCATCATCCTGCACCAGCTGAGGAGGCACAAGGTGGTATCCTGGCTTGGTCGCTTCCGCAGTCACGATGCGGAAATCGCTGCAAATGAACTCATTCGGGTGCGGCAGGCACATTTGGCCATTGGTTGCCATGCTTACCCATTGAGTCACCACTTGCTCATCGATCTTGGACTCAGTGTAAGGCGTGTTATACCAAGGCTCGATGCTTTCGGTCTTGCCTTCAAAGCGCTTGCTCACAATCGTCAAGCGCATACGCTGAGGCGTGAGCAGATTCAGGATCTCCTGCACCTTAGTGGCGTCGTATTCGTACAGCAGATGGCCGCCCGAGACGATGTATTTCGGCGGGAATCGATGCATCACCCCAGCCAGATAGCTCGTGTAGCCGATGGGGCTTTCCTTGCTCTTGAATCGGAAGTCAATCAACGACAGATCCTGCGTCTCCTGGAAAATCCACGACGGAAACGGTGCTTCTTGCTGCAGGAGATGCACGTACTGATACACCGCGGCGACCACGTCGTGCGCGTGCTCAATGCCCGAGTCGGTGGCGTCCACATTGACTGTGAACATGCTCCAGTCTTCGTTATCACGCGAGAGACCAGCGGACAGACCATTGGCCCACTTCTGAGCCTTGAGGTAGCTCAAGATGGAGCCCTGGCCTTCGTGGCCCAGCAGATGCGACAGAATCTTGCTGGGCTTGGTCAGGTATTCCCAGTAGAGCGGCGGCAGCGGCCACGAGATGTTGATCGTACGCAGGTCCTTCACCGGTGCCACATGGACTTCACGTGGTAAACGGCTGTCGTCGTACGGGATCGCGCCGTCAAACACTGGGAAGCTGCGACCCGTGTTCTTGATGCTGGCAAACATGGTCTGCGCCCATTGCTTGAGCGTGGCCAGGTCTTCCTTGCCGCACAGCACCAGCTTCATGATGCTCGCAGAGTAGTACGTCGCGTGGAACTCCAGCAGTGCCTTGCGCACGTCGATGCCCTGGGCCTTGGGGCGATCGCCCAGCGTCTCGATATTGCCCGTGCCGAACTTGTGGAACGGGTGCTTGGGGTTCGAGAGGCTCTTCTGCAGCTGGTACAGCCGCCGGTGGTCGTTCTGCAGGTTCTTGGCGTTCTCCGAGTTCACGGCGTTCATCTCGCGCTCCGTGGCGCTGGGCGTGAACAGCGGCGCGATGAAGAACTGCGCGAACCGGTCCAGCGCCTCGTGGAAGTGGTCGCTCAGCACGTCAAAGTAGTAGTTGGTGTGCATCTGCGACGTGGACGCGTTGCTGCGGCCGCTGTGCGCACTCAGGTACTGCTTGTAACTGTTCTCATCCGGGTACTTCTCCGTGCCCAGGAACAGCATGTGCTCGAGGAAGTGCGCCAGGCCCGGCAGCTCCTCCGGGTCGCTCTGGTGGCCCACGTGCACGTCCATGGCGGCCGACGACTTCTCCGTGGCTGGGTCCGAGACCAGCAGCACCTGCAGACTGTTCTCCAGCGTGATGCACTCGTACTTGCGCTCGTCCAGCACCGATATGTCCAGCCCATTGCACGACACCACCGACGTCATGGCTGCTGGCTGCTTGCTCCCCCTTTGATGATCGGTTTTTGAGGTTACGTTGGGCAATGACCCAAAACGTACCCCCTCTGGTGGTAGCACTACTCAGCCTAGGATAAAACCCATTATCGTTTGGGTTATATTGATCGGTATAACCCAATTGCAACGCACAAACCCCCACATTTGGACCGAGAGAGCAAGGGCGATGCTGGACGGCTCCGTGGTGGCGCATGCGGCCGGGTTCCGCATCTTCCACGGGAACCCAGGCGCCAACTCCAGCCACCGCGCACGCATCGACCAGTTCTCGATGGCGCTGACCGGTGGCAAGCCCGAGAGCATGCCCACGGACCTGCATCTGCGTGAATTCACGCAGCTCGAGGCGCAACTCAAGGCGCTACCGGGGACGTCTGGCGGATCGCCAGCGCTCGCGAACGCGCAGACTGGGGCCATGGTCGAGTGTATCTCGTTCTACATGCGTCTGATGACGCCGGAGTCCTTCGTCTGGCCGGATTTCCTCGCCACGGTGTTCACGAAGCTCGCCGAGCATTTTGCCTCGAGGTGATGATGGAACTCTTTCGCTGTACCAGCAGTCAAGCAGCCAGATCTAATGCGCTTTCTTGTGGACAGCGATAACCTCATGGTCAAACAAGCCGTTTTGGAGGTCTTCCAGCAGTCCACGGCTCATGTGGCACAGGTTAACGACCCGTCAAAGGTAAGGATCTGCGTCTTGCCGATCACACTATCACCGGGTATCTCATAATACGCTGCTGTGTATATGTGCGGGAGAACAGCTGATTGCGCACGTACTCGCGCCGCTCTCCAAGAAGTCGGGCGCTGCCGCTCGCACGTTGTCATTGCATCTTCTTGGAACCATGCCGAGTCTCATCAAAGAAGACGCCAGTGTGCAGACCGAGTACGAAGGAACTCAATATGCTACGGGATTACAACGTTGACGTAGCTCACTTCCTGTTTCTTTTGCACTGTCCAGATTGATTTCTCGCCTGAGCTCCAAGGAACAAGAAGAGCAGCTAGCAGCTATTGCTGCCTCACGAGCGGTGCTTCCGCTGTCGCCATCGTTTCAGAAATATGTTCTACCGCAACTCCTGGAGTCCGGTCGTGCATCTCTGACGCCACTTCTGGAACATGCGGTCTCAAATGCGATAGAAGCGAAACAGGTATGCTGATTGTTAGTCACTGGAACGCACACATAGGGTGCTCATTCTTGCTATTGTTGCTACAGGCTTGGGAATATTGCGCTCGACTCTATCGGGGCGAAGTGGATGACCAGGCTGCTGTTTATTGCATCGGAGCTATGGGTTCTATTGCTGCCTCTTATTCGGATTCCTTAATGGGTGTTCATATCCAGTTGCTTCACCATATCATTCATCAAGATCCGCGCAAATGCGTTCAAAATTTTGCGCTGCTCTCATCGCAGCGCCTCATCAATGAAGACTCGGAAGAAGAACATGTCGAGCTGATCGTGCAAAGCCACGTCATGGTGCTGCATGCCAACACCTTTGCAAGATTGAAGCTTTCCGCACTGATTGCATTGGAGAAAATCGCAGCAGTGCAGCATTTGGGCAAATTTGAGGCGCAAGTGATCGCGGATGCTGAGCGGTTCTGCACGATGAAAGACGACCGATTTGGAATCATGTATGCTAGGCTGCTGAGCAGTATTATCAAGCGCGAACTTGAGGCTGTGACGGATTGTGCCACGCAAATTCCATGGCTCAATAAATTGCTGACATTGCTGCATCCAAGTTGGTTTGTGAAGAAACCAAAGGTATGGATGACAGGCCTCGAGCACACTGGCAAACTGAGCAAATTATACCCCGACGTTCTGGCCTCAACTGTCATTGCAAGTCTTCTGGAATTGATTCCGCTCGCAAAAAGCAAGTCTATGAAGCAGCAATTAATCAAGTTGCTTTCATTTGTTGCTCCGTACGGCTGTGCACAACTCAGAGAAGCCACTCTGATTTTTGTGAATGAAATGGGAATGCTGGCAGTTGAAGATATGAGTATCCGCCTGGACCTTGGCAAAATCCTGTTGTGTGCGTGGAAATCTGGAATTGCTCAATCAAATGACAACACTCAAGTCGAGTCGTTGGAGAAAGCATTCATTGACGGACCGTATTTGTCGCATGCAGATCGATACGAAATGGCGAAGCATGCGCTGATGTTTGGACATTCACGACTCGCGCTGGCCCTGCTCACTCCTTTGGCTGTTTCAATGGACCATGAATGCTTCAGTGGATGGCTGCTAGCGCTTCGTGCGTGGACGGAAGGCGAACAGACTGCGCAAAGCAGTGCTTGTGTGAGCATGAGTAGTCTGCATCACCTATCTCGAGCCCTTACGTACATCAAGGCGGCTACAACAACCAAGTACGGATTTGAGTTCCAGAAGGCGTTTCTGGAGCTGCGATCATCGTGGATGCAGTTGTTACTTCAAGCACAACAGTTCTCAGGCGAAGTCGCTTACACAAACACCAAGGGAAGCGCGCGTGAAGAATCACTTCGAGACCGCTTGGTTCAGCTGGCTGGCAGCTTTTACACCCTGCGAAGCCACCTTCTCGGTGTGGAAAGCTCCGATTTGAATATCCTGGCGGGTCATGCGCGACTATGTTTGCTTGTCGCAATGGCTGTTGAAGGATTTCTTCTGCTTGGGTCTCCGCGTAATGTGCGTCCCATTCATAGCGCATCACCTGTAGATGGAATGTCTTCGACGGTGAAGCATCCTTCAATGCTCGATGAAGCGTGCTCTGCACTCGAGAGCGAAATATTTCAAAAGACCGGGCAGCTGCAGCGATTAAACTCGACGCAGCAGGCTTCACTCGGTGGGAAAGTCATGCAGCAGATGCTTGCATCAGTTTGCTCACTGCCGTGCTCAATCCCCCGCCAGTTTTTTCGCATGGAGATCAAATCGAAGATGCAAGTGCGCTCCACAGCGCAATTCCTGACGTTTGCGGAATGCACAGCGTTCACGTCCAAGCCGCGACCGCGCTCCCAGCTGGGCGTTTCTCTGGGTACGGACTTCACCTGTGTCCTAAAGGGAGCGATTCGCGTGCCCCAGGAGGCGCGAAATAATCGGCGAGGCACGATCGAGAGCATCGAAGTGGAGATTTCGGTCGCGTCGTCCACCCAGCAGCGTCCCGGGTCAGCCAAAACCAGCTACGATCGCTCGATTTTGACCACGTCATCGCACGACGTTCGTGCACTCTTGCCCGTCGCATGGAGCGCCGAAGAAAACCCGCCAGTCGCGGCTTTCTCTCCGTGGTGCTATGTACCCTTTGAGTCATCCGTGTTGGTGCCTGCGACTCAGTTGACGGCCAAGGGCTCGTACGTTGTACTCGCAACGATCTCGGTCAAGGATGCCAACGGCGAGCAATGGCCTCTGGCTGCCACTGGCTGTTCCCGTGGCTTCATCGTGTACTGACGTTCTTAACATTGGGATGCGGATACAGTAGTGCTCATTGAGTCAAGAGAGTTGGATCGAGGTAGAAGACAGCACCAGCAACAGGTCGATGAATACAGAATCTCTATCGTAAATGGTTGAGCGGGTCCGAATCAGAAGCGCTTGACCCTCTGGCTGGCGTGTGCAATGTGTATCCATCACGCGCGTCTTGTCTGCAGCCGGTGGCGTGCGTTGAGACAGTGGGACGTCATCTGTCTGCATGTCCAACAGCCAGCGAGTGTGCCTGCTCCCCCCTCCCCGCCTTTACGCTCCGATTGCTCATTTGCAACAGAGAGACATGAGCGAGGCGATCTTGTCGGATCGGTCATACACCGCACGCGGCGTGTCCAGCGTTGTCGTGTGGTTGTTCCAAACTCATGAGGTCGTAAGCTTACGTCCAGACCATCTTCCGGTTGTGGTTGGCGGCGGTTGTATAGACTTTTTGTATGGCAGTTGTTGGTAATAACTTACAATGGGTCACAGGGCTGAACGTCAATGTGGATGTTCACTGGGCTGCGGTATACATGTTCCGGCTTCAGAAAGGGACAGCGCAAAGGCCACCGAATAGTCCACCAGCAGTACTGTCGCTCCTGCGTAGATCGATATATGCTCTATACTTTCAGATACCGCCGTAACAAAGGTGATCATCGGACCAGCTGGCCTGATGCAATTATTGACCATTATGGATCGACAGAGCGGTCGCCCAGTTCCCCCAGAACAGACGATGGTTACTGTGGCTCACTTGCTCCTGGTGGCGTTCTCCACCCACAAACAACTCATAGCTACTTGTGGGTGGAGAATGCCACCACCACCTCTATTATCGAATAATCTCCCCAATCATGACCCACGGGTTTCCAGTTCTCCGTTCTCACTGAACCCAATGCGGCAGAGACGGGCGGGTACAGAACACAGGCGGGTCTGCGGGTCCGAACGTCAAAACCCGTTGCCTTTCCAGCAATGCGCGCAATTGCCGAAAAGCAGAGAAAGCCCGACATGGCCATGGCTGTCTCCGTGACCTCCTCGAGGGCTCCGCCGCCGCCGGCTCTGGGCGCCAATGTCGGCGCTCCGTCCACGTGGACGCCGCTGCGTGACGACTACTTCCAGCCACCGCTACTCTCGGCCAAGGAGCAGAGCTACTTGGTGCGCAAGGCATGCGAGGCCGCGCAGGAAGTTGTCGAGCGCGCGAGGTCGACTCAAGGGCCGATGACCTGGCGCCACGTGGAGAAGTACAACGACGTACAGATCTACACGGGTCAGTCGCGACGTAGCGCTGCCTCGTCCAGCATGGGTGAGACGCTCTGCGTGTGTGGTGTGACGACCGTCCCGGCGACCGTGAAGGAAGTCGCAGCGCTGTTCGACCTGTCGACCTCGCGCCAGATGAAAGAGTTCGCGCTCGGCAATCGCGACTACTTCTTCGATGGTCTCGTGCTGTACACGCTGAGTCCGCGTACGCGCGATCGACCGATGCATCTCGTCACGGCTAAGTGGTGCGCGGTGCAGGCGCCCAGCGGCATGGCGCCGCGTGATTTCTGCTACTTGGAGTGCCAGGATCGCTTCATGGACTCCACGGGACGCAAGGGATGGGTCATTTGCCAGCACTCGATCAAACTCCCTGGATGCGACGATCTCACTCGTTCATTCGGCCTTGTGCGTGGTAGCTTCTACCACTCGGGCATGATCGTTGTGGAATCGGACCGTCCCGGCCACGTCGACATCATTCACATGCAGCAGCTCAATTTCAAGCAGAACACCAAGGTGCCGACCGCATTTCTGCGAGAGCGCATTGCGTTTGTTGGGCGCGTGCGCATCATGCTGCGAAATACGCGACTGAATGAACAGCGATATCTCTCGGATCTAGAGCTCGTACCCAAGAAGTACCGCTCCAGATGTGGTGTCTGCCAAGATAGCTTCAGCCTGCTGCTGCTGCGCAAGTTGAACTGCCGCAAGTGTGGTGAAGTCGTCTGTGCTGCATGTAGCAAAGAATTTGAAGTCACTACGGTCAAGTTCACGCCGTCCATGCAGTTACGCATTTGTATGCATTGCTTCGAGCAAATCACGAGCACACCGCAGGTTCCGAATGCAATGGCAGATGCTCCGCGGCACTCGTCTGCGTACAGTTTGCTTGGTTATCATGAAGATGAGCAGCGCGCCTCATTTATGACACAGTCGCCAACATCGGCAGCCGAGATGGCTGATCGCGGGCAGCAGACCAAGATCTTCATGCAGTCAATGAGCCGCCCTCGGCGGCAAAAGCGCCCTACTCCTGTGAACCGTCACGATCACATGGGACCTCCTGCACGAGCGCATGATGCCTATCGGAGCAGCCACGTCCGACACCCGATGCGAATGGATACGACTCAACAATATCCGTTTTATGATGATCACCAAGCGCACCGAGAGATGCAATACTCCATGCCACCGCCACCTCCACCGTCATCCTCATCGTCATCCTCAGCATCCATTTTTGACCGACCGAAGCCACAGCGCAAACCCCAACCTGCACCAGCTACTCCGTTTTACGACTTTGATCGCCAGAGCCAGTACGCTATGAACAGCAACCTAGCGCAAACATACTCAGATCTGCGCCCTACGTCTGCCAATCACCATCATGATACTTATCAGCACACGAACTATGACCAAGATATCCCAGCACCACCTCCGCGATTTCCTCCGCGTGAGCGCAAGGATTCTGCTAGCTCTAATTCATCTGCGGAGTCGATCGATCTGGATGCGTTTGAAGTCACTGATTCGGAAATTCCATTGCGTGGAGGTCGCAATGATAGAAACGAGCGTCAACCCAGTGCAGAAGCCAGCTTAAACGCCCGTCATATTCGCCGAGACGAGTACCAACGCGGATCAATGGCACGGCCATCATTTATGAGCCGAGATCAAGATGACGAGACGAAAACGGCGGATTTTACCGAGTCGCCATCATTTCCTGCTCAGTACCAGCAGCCCAGTCGAGATTCTCTAGATCATGACAGTCGACCTCCGCAGCGTCGGCCAAAACCCGTTCGGCAACCGATCGATAACGCGTCCGACTCAGAGGACCCGTATTTGAACACTGCTGGATGTGACGTGAACCTACTGGATGCGGAAATGCGCCAGTTTCACAATAAGTCGTCACTGTTTGTGAATGAAGCGCCTGCTGGAACGGGCTCTGATGCAAGAAGATCGTCCTCTCGTCAAAGTGACGTCCGCTCACCATCTGGATCATCTTCGACTGCTTCTCGTCCCAGCTCTTACTTTCCTCCGGAGCAAATAGCAACGTCGCCTACCAAGAATATCGACGATGATTTCTTTCCGCAGCCTTTACAAGCGAAGTATAATATCGGGGTTAAGCGAGAGCAGACGTTTGAACGTCACAGCAACAATGGACTGTCACGCGAATCAACCAGCTCCCCCAGAGGTATGGAGTTTAATATTGACGACGACTATTTCCCGGATTTTCCGCAAGCTCAGCGCCCGGGAGCAGAGACATACAGCCCATTGGAGTTCGATGGTGAAGATTGCCAACAATCGCCACCGCACTTGACCCCAGTAGACGTTCAGCCTCAGAGTGTGGTGGAGTTTAATGACGAGGAATTCGAAGTTGCAACGAAGCAAACGACGCGGAAAATGAACGACAGAGTTATTCCGGAGACCGTCAATCGTGATTCAATCGACGCGAGCGACAAATTCAGTCGCAGCGGTATTCTGTCATCCAAGATGGCGGATGAATGGCTTGCGGACGACCTCGATTTGATCTCTCATGGAATGGAGAGTACGAAATTAATCGCGGGCACTTCACAGAATTCATACGACTCGAAAAGCGCGTCGAGTGAGCCCGAAAGTGCCCCTGAACCTCAGTCTTCGGCTAATCGAAATCATATGGAGCGAGGAAGCTCAGTGGTCGTAATGAAGCTCGACGATGTTCATATCGATGGCGGTAACCAACGGCATGCGAAGCCTTCGAGTCATCAACGAGCGATGTACCAGCCGTTCGGCAACTCCATTTTGAACTCGTTGCCAGATGACGATGACAACGATTCGACCAATAGCGAGGACAGTGCCGACGGCAAGCAGCCTCAGTCAGCGCGAAAGATGTACAAGAAATTTGGCAGCTCCCGTAAGATCGAACGACTCGTGGGTGGAGGTATCCAAAACAATCCGTCCTTCCGACACACCCTCGATCAAATTCAAGCCAATATTGATCTGATGTCGAGCGACGATGATGCAGGCAGCGGAGATGAGCGCTTGCGCTACCAGTTGTGAATAGAAATGACTGTGTGATGTTTGTGGGCATGACGCCTTATCGTCATTAATGTAAACAGAAATATATGAAGATAGATACAGCACTTGCGGTACCATCTTGTCGTGAAGCAACAGCTGGATCAGACCAGTCAATTAATCACCTTTGTGTGGTTGGTGTACGTTGTTGAATATTTCTTGAATGATAGCAATTCGTCACATATAGCCCAATCAATTTGGTCGGTGCTTTGCATTAAAGTGTTAAGTTCGGCTTTGCTCATGTCTCGAACCGCTCCGCTCACTTCTACTACGGCTGTGACTCCGATATCGGTCAGAGCTACGACTTCGACGACTCCGCATCGAACGATGGCGGTTCCTGTGAGGACTCTTGCTGCGGCTTCGATTCGGCGCGCTTAGGCGTCGATGGTGATGGCCACCACTGTCCTTTTCCGGTGATGTGCTTGATAATGTTTGCTTTAATGTACGTTTGGTCTCATCAAAGAATCTCAGAATATCGTTGAGATCCGCATCAGTTTTTGGTGGGTTCGTTTCCACGGTTGGCTGGGGTCGAATGCCTTCCGGAATTGCATACACATGCAGATAATTGCAAGCAGAGGGCCCTCTGGTACATTTGGATTGAGCAAAAGCCTCGCAGATAGCCGGAACCCAATCAGAGAACGCGATCAGCTCTGCATCAATCTGACGCCCAGCATACCAGCGCAGACGCAGTGCATTCCAAGCAGACCAAGCCTGAGCCGTCTTCTGATACTCGACGTACACGTGACCGAGTAGGTGAGGAGCTTCATTTTGGACGATCTACTTGCACAAAACCATTAGTTTTCATCTCTGCCCAATCAATATGCATGATGCTTTGGCATCACCTCCATGCGTTGGACCTCTCCAAAGTGCTGTAATTCCTGTAGTATGTCCACGTAGAAATTCTCCAGCTGATCGCTGGTTTCGTTGGCGTGTTCTTGCATCGGCTGATACAAGTGCTACGTACACAGAGATCTCACTGTGAGAATACTGATAAGTGAAATAACATCGTGTATCGCAGCAATTCATTCGTACTTTCAACACGAGGAAGCAGCTTTTGGCCGGCGGTTCATGAGCTCGACCGCATTGCGAGTGTGGAAAGGGGCAGAACCCAGTGCGGGAGTGGAAAGCGCATGGAAGCTGAGCCATTTGTCCGATCGCCCGTTGGCGATGAGATCCGCTCGCAATGCTTTGAGTCTGCAGGTAAACGTCAGGCATATCATGCATTCAGCGTCTCGGTGTTGAGATAAGCACTGGCGTGAGCCAGACAATAAATAGTCAAGGATGACTCCAAAATGCTCAACATGAACCACACACAGACACACACTCCCACTCCACATGCAAACGCATTTGAGAAAGATATCATTCAGCAGCAGTCTGCTTTCATGTCTGAAGCATTGTCATCCAAAGCACCTGTGCATTCCGCATCGCTTCGTACGCCTTTGCTTGGACATCTTGCACCTGCAAGATCAATCATCAGCTGGCCACGGTTAGCACCAGTTGATGCTGAATGACTGTGCTTGGGTGTGCGCCGTACCATTAAGATTGCAGCGTTCCTTGCGCTCAATTCGCTTGGATTATCTTCTCCCGTGATAACGTTATCCTCAGCCGCCTGTTGCTTGCTCTGCTCAGATTCTTGCTCTTCAGCGAGCATTTGCTACCAAACACATACACGAATCAGCCGCCGCACTAGTGTAGCGACCAAAGGAGCGCTGCTTCACCTGTCGAATAGCAGCGATCAGCTTCTTCCGCTCAGCAATCACGCGCTGCTGTCTCTCGAACGCTGTGTTCGAGGCCGCCACCGCTTGGACCCACTGCTCATGCGTGCGCTGACTGGCCTCTTCAGCCCGCATGGCGGCCAGCTCCATGGTTTCGGGCGTCCATTCCTGTGTCCAGCCATCGTCAATGAAACGACCAGCGACACGCACACACACAGCGTCGCATACACGCCACACGAACCTGCGCTCGGAGCTCGGCGTCCAGCGCTGCAAACAGCCGGCGCTTGCGCCGCTTGTGCAGGTTCTTCCGGTGGCTCCTGCCTGGCATCTCTTGGTGTAACGGAGGTATCTCACCGCGATCCAATGTTTTTTATTGGTTTAGAAAGGGTATGTATTGATACATGTATTATTCGCCAGCATATTGTTGACTGAGATAGGCATCATGTATCACAAATTGAAAGGGTATACATAAACAGAGGTTTTACATAGGTTTCACCTTCGGCGAGTGCGCGCATTTGGCCGTTCGGCTCATGGCCCAAGAGCGGCGCTGAAGGACGTCGACCAGTGCGGGAAGAGCGCTCCAGCGGTCGGGCGATCAGTCGCGTGAGAGAGAAGAGATCCGATCGCGATGTTTGAAAAGCTGGTGGAGTCGCTGCTGGAGGAGTACGTCTCGGAATGGGTCGACGGGCTGGACGCCGAGAAGATGAAGATCGCGGTGTTCAGCGGCAAGGTTGAGTTCCGCGACCTCACGCTCAAGGCCTCGGCGCTCGACAAGTTCCAGTTCCCGCTGCGAGTCAAGGCCGGAACGCTCGGGCGGCTGACCATGAAGGTACCCTGGAAGCGGCTGACCACGCAGGCCGTGACCATGCAGATCCACGATCTGTTCCTGGTCGTCGTGCCCTCGCATCAAGAGGATCTGAACCGCAGCAAGCAGCAGCCGCAGCAGCGACTGGAGGATATGGTCGCGGACTCGTATGAGCTGCGCCTGCGCTGGGCCAAACAGCAGGCCGTGCGCGTGCGAGAGCTCGTGGAGACCAACAAGAGCGAGGGCAACGCGGATTCGTCGGCGGACGCAGCGGGCACCTGGGGATTGCGGGAAAAGATCCTGCACAATATCATGGACAATGTGTCCTTCGAGTTCACAAACATCCACATCCGCTACGAGGATACGTCGCTGCTAATTGCGCAGAACCCGCTGGCGCTTGGGCTCACGATTGAATCCATCACAGTGCAGACCACGAACGCCAATGGCCATGTGACGTTTATCGACCGATCCCAATCGCACACGCCGTTTGTGCACAAGAGCCTCGAGATGATCAAGGCTGGACTGTACTGTGATAATACCTCGAGCATGCAGGATCTGATCTCAGTGCGGCGCCGGGAGCCGCTTGCGAGCTCGTACCTTGTGCATCCGTTCAATACGACGATCAAGATGACTGTCAATCATGACGAAAGCACCGTATTTTCGATCCCACGGTACCAGTTTATTGCCGATATCAGCTCCGTCAATGCGTCTGTGACGCCTGAGCAATGCAATGATCTGATCAACATTGTGAATTACGTGTCAACGCACGAATTATATCTGAAGCGCATTCATTGTCGGAGAAAGCGGCCTCGAGTTCCTATACGACATAATGCTCGTGCCTGGTGGAAGTACGCATTGTACGGTGTTCAAGTAATGTATTCGCTACAAACGTCGCTGTTCCCGAGTGCAGAAAAGGGATCACCAATATCGTCCACAGATACCAACAACAGTCGGCGTTGTAACTGGAAGTTGTTTACATCACTTTGGTTTCGACGAAAGGAATACATCCGATTGCACAAGAAACAGATCCAAGCGTCTACAAAAAAGCTGACCACTGGAGAAAACAATTCTCCAGAGCGATTACGTTTGAACGAACTTGAAGATGAGCTCGAGGTGGATACTATTGTTTTCTTTCGACTTTGCGCAGCTCAGGAACTGGAGTTAGAAGAAAGCAGACATGATTCAGTTAAAAAGCTATCGAATTGGAAAGCTCGATGGTCAGCTCGTGGGCATAACTCTCAGGCAGACACATCACCGGGCCATCGACGGCTGGACCCACTCGAAAAATTGCTTTTATACGCGTCGATCAGCGAACAGATGCACGACTCTTCGTCTGAACTTGCGGCGAAGAAACTTGAGGAGCAGAACTCCAAGACTATTTTGTTTGCTATTGATATTGTCGTTTCCAGTGTGACACTGGCATTAGTTGAAAAGCAAGGAAATATGGTCACTGCAACTTCAACAGCATCAGCGTCAAACAGAGATTTTGTTTGCTTTGAGATGCAGCAGTTTGTCTTCGCAATATTCCAAAGAGCAACGGCATGTACAATCGCATCTAGTATAAAGTCAGTTCAAATGGTGGATTTCAGTCACGAAGTCAACGGAGATGATAGCCAACCACAGGTTCTGTTTTATGCCCTTCAAGCTGGTTCTGATACGAAAAGCCCCGCTGAAGGAGGTATTGTTTCAGCAGCTTCAGATTCTGTATCGGCCAAAAAATTCGTGCATTTAACGATTGATTCATCCGAGACGAAGTTCAAGCTGGATTGTAACTTTGAACCGTTTCGGTACATACATAACTTGACTGTGGCGACAAAACTGCAAGCGTATTTTATCACACAAGTTGATGTTTCTCCAGCACTAAAAGAAAATGCAGAAGAAGCATTCGCATATTCATCAGTCTGGATTAATCGTGCTGTTTTTGCAAACAACGGTGCTGGCAAAAACAATTCAACTGATGCAAACCGCAATAAAAAAAGACATTCTTCAACTGTGATCAAACCACCACGAATCGTTGAGTTTAGCGTCCGACTACCAGAAGTGGATTTGTTAGTTTTGAGCAGCGAAGTGTCCCCTGTATTGGAAGCAACACTGCAAGATCTACATTTCAAAAGCGGAAACCTCCTCGATACTTTGGTGCTTTCGGTTGACGGCGTTGAAATTCTATTTCATGACAGAATTTCTCCGGAAGATATGATTGCCGAAACGCAGACGAGATCAAGCTCTGGAAAGCGAGTCCTTCAGCACCAACATGCTCTGCGAGAGGTCATTGCAGGAGCCACTCCTGTCGTTCATATTGTTCCAAGTGGCTATGATTTATCTCGTCGAAAGCATTCGACAATTTTGCGGAAAACAAGAATAGAATTTCTTGGTGAGAAAATTATTCAAAGAAATCGAGTCCCCAAGTGGCTGATGCGATGCACAGCTCCACCAATTTATTTCACGTTGTCAAGCACTCAATATCACCAAGTGCTGCAAGCATCGGCTTCATGGGCAAGCTCGAGCCAAGTTAAAGCGGGATCTTCTTCGTCGACAGTATCATCTGAAACAGTTCCGATTAATGCAGATTCTTCTTCTGCATCTAAGCTTAGCGAAATTGAAACTCGAGTTGAAAAAAAGGTGACTTCGCCAGAATTTGATCCAGATGACGAACGATTTGGGCTCAGTATATTAATCCCGCAAATTCTGGTCGTTTTGGAGGGAGGAAATGGAATTGATGAGTTTGTAACGAATTGCGATCCATCAAATGGGATCAAGAATGATAAGTGTGATCTTGAAATTGATTTGGTACTAGATATTAAGCAAGTCAATGTTGAGGCAAGGTTTACGTCAGTAGCTCAAGCTGTAGCTCTTGATTTACAGTCGTTGACCTTTTTCAAGCAACATTGGAATCAGAATACCACGAGGGGTAGTGAACCTACTTCAAAGATCAGGATGACAACGCAGCAAGCGATTGCGAAAGCTAACGAAGAACAATCAGATGGCACACCGTCCGTAAAGAGCAAAAGTGATGGATTGGATGAGCCAGAGCCTGCCTACGATCCATTCACTGGTAAAGCAACATGCAAACTACTTGAAGTATGTTCCAAAGCAAGTTTTGTGCTCACCAGTGTTGATCCATTCAAAGCGAAGATTTATGCCCAGCGTGTGTCTCTTTATTGGGATTATGATCTCCTCGTTGCATTGTTTCGGTCATATTTGCTGGGAAATGCTGCACTTGTGAGTGATGACTCGAGCGCAAACTCAAGCCGGACCAGTAGTGGTGATTCTGTTGGAAGTAATGCGACGGTTGCATCTGCTATTGCTGATGCATTGGGACAGCAAATGGCTGCTCCTTTTGGAATAGATTTACACGTTGATCGATGGTATGTATACATGCGCCCTCAATCGACTATTTCCGCCCGCTTTACACTGAAATTGTATGGAAGAGATTTGCATGGGATCATTTCAACGCTGGATACGTCATATCTTCGAGTCCAGTTCAATGCTAAAGGTGGAATTAATCTTGATTCGTCCTGCCTAATGTCGAGAGGAGTTGATGGCCAAGGAAACTCTATTGCAGGTGAAGAAGCTTGTGATCTTTTGAGTGTGTTATCACCAATAAAAATCGAAGTTGAGAGTGCAGGCTATGGCGGTCTGAAGCACCGAGACGGAGCCGGTGCATACGTAAAAATTCGTGGCTCAAAAGTTGAAGTCAACTACGCAAACGCACATTATATGGTACTCGCTGATCATATGGCAAAGCAATTTATTGGCTTTTTTAGCTGGGTCAGCGTGCAAATGAAACCAGCTCAAATTGTGACATTGAACGAAAGAACAAAAATGGATGCTGAAATTAGTGACATAAGACTTTTTCTTCCACGCGGGGCTGTAGGCAACGCAACTGAACGTCAGAAGAAACCCGAGCGAGTGGAGATCGATGTAAAGAAAGTGTTCATTAAATCACGCGCGTATCCTGATTACGTACAATCCGAGCAACTTCAAATCCTTGTAGAGAACGTTCAGATATCGACTTGCTTAGTGGATTCGCTTGTTCGACCACATACGAATGCTGTATCGTCAGTTGACGAAGCAGTTTCAGTGGGTAAATCGAGGCACAGCATTTGGGTGCGAGCTCATGAAGTCGAAATGGCTAAAAGTCGGATATTTCATCATGACTACGTATATGTCGAGCATGTGGTGGTACCACTTCCACCAGATACAAAGAAAACGTTGTCGAAAAGGAAAAGTCAAAAGCTGAACCAAGTGTTGGATATTGAGGATGTCATGAAGGAAATGGAGAAGATTTGTGGCTATGTGCGAGTATCGTTATCGAAGCCAACTGATTGGGTTGATACAGCTGAAGTTGAGGATCGGAATTTGCAGTCAAAAGAAAAGTCTCACACGGACAAAAAAACCAAAGAACCTAAGAAAACGAATACAAAAGAACTTGCGATTCAAGCGTCAGTTTCTCCAAAGTCCGTGGAAGTGGCTTTAGATGAAAAGCAACTGGAGCTTTTGGCATGTATTTTGGACGAGAATGTTGCAAGGTCAGAGCTAGTTTACGCGGCCAAATCCATTCCAGACAACGAAAAAGAAAATAAGGCGCTGGATGTTCAAGTTTGTGTTGGAAATATTAATGTTCAGCTCTTGCGAACCAATACTCATCCTCTAGGATGCAGTGAGACATCCAGATATCCTTACGAGCGCATCATCACTCAACTTGATTTTGAAAATGTTCGACTACTGATTACTGGATATTCAACCCAACGAGCTCAGTATCGAGTTATTTCTTCCAAGGCAACGCTGTATAATGTTGACTTGGTATCCGGTCAAAACAATGATGATACCTCGGATGTTACACAAACAGACAAAAAACTTACGACTTGTGCGGAAATATACTTGTCTTCGGAAGGTGAGAATTGTGAGTGTATCGATGTTACCGTTGATCAATATCCAGCTCTAGCCGGAAGCCAAGCTAACCCTGTGGATATTCGTATTCATGTGGATACTTGCGCACTATCACCACCTATCATCCAGTTTGCGTTACGAGTGAAAGAGTTCTTGTTTTGCAAGGTGCAACTGGCAAATTATATTCCTCAGCCTGGTCAACCTGTGAATTTGTCTGTAACCACGGGAGCTGTGCATTGTATGCTGGCTGAATATTATCCATCACGTGGTGCATCTCAGTCATGTGGTGACGGTCGAATGCCTACAGCAAGCGACAATGCCAACGATACTTCGCTTAAGCTAATATTGACGGGATGCTTTGTTGTTCGATTCAATAATGGCGAGCAGCATTTACAGCACATCCAAATCTTTGGTCGAAAAATGTCCATTGAAGTGGCTGCGCAGTGGCCTCCTCTCCCAGAATCAGAGTTGGCAAAAGCGCCACCATCGCCTTCGCGTCAATTGACTGGTATTACTGGAGAACAGTTTTCAGGACGTCACGGCTCGTCAGCGACGCAAAATCTCAGTGACTATCGGCGGGTTTTGTGTGAGGATTTTGCAGTCGATTTGGACTTGGTTGATACGACACAAGCCGACAATGTGATGAAAATATCGGCCTCTCTCACGCACTTCCATGCTGTCTTGTGTGTGTTTGACGTTTTTATGCTGACTCGCATCAGTGAAAACAAATTGGATGTTGAGAGTTATGGCAATCCAGACGTCAGTTACGATGATCATCCTGAAAACTGCACTTGTGCTCATCATGCACCAATTGTTGAAGTGACTCGTGGAGATTTAAATCGTCGTAAAACGACAACGACCATTATTAATACTATGCTGGAAGACTTCAGCGTGACATTCGTGCGGGAAATCGGCGAATATTTTACTCCCGTGGCTCGGATTTACTCCTTTTGTACAATGTGCAATGTTACCGTTGATGTTCCGTTGGTGGAGTCAGCACTGAATCCAGCGATCCCAGATGACGATAAATCAAGCACAACCGTAAATATCTTCCTCCATTTTTCTGAGGATGGTGGAACAGAGTTGAGAGATGATGAAGGAATGAGCATTTGGGCGTTTAATACGATATTAGGATCGTGGGAGCCTCTGCTCGAGCCTTGGACGTTTACACTTACAGTGAATATTGCAACTGAAAAGTCTGGAAAAGTGTCCACCTCTATTGACCTCAATGGAAGTGATGTTCATTCTCTAAATCTCAATTTTTCACCAGGGCTTCTTGATACGTTTTGCGCGATTGTGAAGGAATTCGAGCAGCTTTCACTCGGACCAGCGATCCATGTGTCAACTGCTAGGGTTATATCGTGCGGATTCTACCTGGCAAACGACAGTGGAGCTGATATTTCTTACTGGGTTAGCGATCATGCTCCAGCGGCCTCTTCCTCCCGCGGGTTTTCGTATACTCCTCGACACAAATGCGTTCCAGAGTTATTGTTACCAAGGCATAAAGTACCGTTGAAGCTTTCGACATCCATTTTTTCATCTATTCCTTCGGACCAAACAATTTCATTTAGCTGGGGAGACGAAGAATGGCATCCTCTCACCGATGTCCGGATCCACAGTGCCGGGAAGTATGTGTATTCAGTACTTCCGAAGCACCGTAGCCCAAGCGGTGAAGATGTTCAAGGAGCAGACTCTGACTCGTCATCGTCACGCAGGGTTCTGTTGGCTTTGTTTGACATTTCTGCGGTATTTGGCTATCGAACTCTTACGGTATCATCGCTGGTCCGAATTTTTAATGACGCAGATATCGCAGTGGAGTGCGGCGTGCTGAGCGCAGATGGAAAGACAGTCACTGAAATAGGAATAATCGAGCCTCACGATGCATGTGGAGTACCGATTACGCTGATAAAATCTATTACCTCAATCCGTGTACTTATGCGGCCTCTTGCTTTATCTCAAGATCTATCTTCACACACTGCAGCTGGTGGTGCTGATCATGACAAGAAGTATCGATGGAGCAATGAACTGTTTATCAGTGAACAGGATGAAAGCAGTGAGCAGTTTGCGTCATGTTCGCTCGTTTTGGATGACTATGATTGCAAATGCCAACGCATCTTTGATGGTTCCCAGCCATTGCATCTTGGGCAGACATGTAGAGCTAATGGTTCATTTTTCCGGGTGTGCAGCCAGGTATTTGTGGCATCGAATGCGAGTAGCTTGAAGTACGCTCAAGTTCGATTTCTACCGCCTGTTGTGCTTGAGAATAAGTGCGGATTGGCGATGCACGCAATATTTTTCGTGTTCAAGAAAGTTCGACGTGCTGGAGCTCAAGATCGTGAATACTTTCATATAGTTGCGTCAGAAAAGATTGAGCCGCGATGTAGCTCTTACTTTGTTGCATCATCATTGCACGAGCAAACGTATTGCTCTATATCGATCACTGGGTTCAGCTGGAGCAAATTGTTTCTGCTTCCAAGCATGTTTGATGGCAACAGCGAGCAGTCCAAAGGTGTTGACACTCGAAATAGGAGTAATTCCTCGAGCACGCCAGAGCAATCAGGGGATGGCACTATCCTCTGTTCCTTGGACGATTTCAAGACTCGAGTTGCAACAGTACAAGTAGCATTTCATAGCGTTAACCAAGAAACTCATATCATGCGAAAAGTGATTATTCAGCCGCGATTTGTGATTCATGATACGACGTCGCTTCGTTTAACATTCGAGCCCCACGCCAAGGCCAAGTCCAAGATTTCAAATGCAAAAGCTATGTTTTCGTTGTCGAGTGTGTCTCAAAAGCGAGCAAAGACGTGCTGCGGGTCTTCCCAACTTGAACTGATCCACACGAAACTTAATGCGCTTAGTGGTGCAAGTGCGAGTGGCTCATCAAGTCAGCGTCGTCAAGGAAGTACAATTGACCAAGCTGAAATCGATTCGTATTACTTGTCTGAGACAAGTGCTGTAAACATTCAAATTGAAGGCAACACCCTGGCTACCTCTGGCGTATCTCATTTTCGTCTTGACTCTGCCGTTGGCGGTGCCAACAGTACACTTCGGCTGTTTGACGAAGCCAAAAAGCAATGGTGTGATATCGTTGTGATTTTAGAGCAGCTGGATGTTGGTACAACGAAGGTGACATTTGTTGAGCGATACCTTGTTTTGAACAGAACAAACTTTCACATTATGTGCGTGCCGGCATCAAATATTACTTCCAACGCAACTGTTCCAAATCAGGCCTCATCCCAGGGCTCAGAGCTGTTGCCCCGCGTAATGTCCCCATATCACTGGTCAATGCGCACAGTGATACCGTCAGATGCATGTATCCGATTGAAAATCCAGGAAGCAGCTGGGAGCGGAGGAGAAGTTACTGGATGGCGATGGAGTGGAAAATTCTCGCTTCACGATGTAAGCGAGACCGCATTGAAATTGAGCAACAAGTACACGAACCAGGTTCATGTGGTTCGCGTTGAAGTTCGCGTGGAGTCGTCGGTTCGTGTATTCGTTGTGATTACAAGTGAGGATTTGGCGCCTTTTCCGCTTTACCGAATTGTGAATTCATCATCAACTGAAATTATTCACATCAAGCAATCCTTCGAAGGTGGAAGTGGTGAGCTATCCGAACAAGCTGCTGCAACGGTAGATTATAATCGTGGAGTTACTCAACGTCTTTTTCCCGGGGAAAGTCTCTGCTTTGGTTGGGATGAGGCGTTTTTCTTGCAATCCCTTGAGCGTACACTGAATATTACGTACGCGTCGGCAACTACCCAAACAAAAGTATTGTTTGATCAGCCAGGAGATGCAAGACGAATTGAATTGCCAGGCTGTAAGACACGAGCCGATGCAGCTGTGTACGTGCATTGGTATCTGAATGGGATGACGAAAACCGTTCATGTTCATGATACAGAATTACCGCGAGACAAGCTGACAGGCAAGCAAGATCCAGCTATCGTTATTGCCGAAGCCGATAAGGCAAACCGCGTGATTCCGGTGGTGTCAGAAATGGCGCTTCACTTCAAATTGCCAAGCATGCTTTTGTCAATATTGAATAGTGCTCCTGAAGAAGTGCTGCTCCTGTCTGCTCAAGATGTGGATGTAGCATACGCTGAGACAGTGGGCGACCACGATCAATGTGAAGTGAAGATTGGATCGATTCAACTTGACAACCAAATGGAAAATGCTATATTTCCTGTTATTTTCACGCCACAACCAATGAATGGGATCAGTAGCAGCAATATCTTAGATACGCCTAGAAAGTCAAGCATTTCAGAGGCTCCTCCGTCGCCAGCGAACTCTACTGACGATCGTGATAGTAGTGATTGCTTCTTTCACCTTTCCGTATTTCGGTTAAGTTATGGAAGTGATGTGGAGTATATCAAGTATTTGTCCGCTATGCTTCAGCCTGCTCGACTTCAGGTCGACGATTTATTGGTCGTGTCTATTGGTACTCTGGCTTTCGATTGCATGCGAGTTGTGCAACAATATTTTCCGGCAGAACCAACTCGCCACATGAGCGTCGCAATTGGAGAAGCAGAGGCGCTTTCTGCTGGCCGCAGAGGGCGTGATGCGATGCCTGATAATGATGGAAGTGCATCCAATCTCCCTGCTCAAGAACGCCGAATGTACATCGAGACCCTTCAATTGCATCCAATCAAGATTATTTTGGCCTTTCAGCAAAACGACCGTAGCACTAAATCGGTATATTTCGACGATCAGACAACGATCTTGCTGCCAATGGTCTACGTGCTTTTGAAGTCCAATCTTGTGAACATCGATGGTGCGTCGTTGAATTTGAACGCATTGCACATATTCCACTCGTTTACGACTCGAGCATTCATGTTTTCGGCCGTGCAGCAGCATTACACCTTCCAGGGTATTCTTCAGATTTACGCTCTCGTTGGTGCGGCTGATATCCTTGGAAATCCGTTGGGCTTGGTTACCAATCTGGGCACAGGAGTCAAAGACTTCTTCTATGAGCCAGCAGCAGGAATGGTCAAATCACCGCAGGAATTTGTCATGGGGCTCTCTCGTGGAACCGCCAGCCTCGTGAAGAACTCAGTGTATGGAACGTTCAATGCTGCAAGTAAATTCACGGGCACTCTTTCGTCTGGTATCGCCGCACTGTCCATGGACAATGAGTATGTGAGCTCACGAAACACACGAAATCGTCAAGAGGTCGCGACTCACATTGGAACAGGTCTGTTCTACGGCACCAAGCAACTTGGTCAAGGCATTCTCGCAGGCGTTACAGGCGTGATCACTGCCCCGGCCATGGGCGCGTACAACAATGGGTTCACCGGATTCGTGGAAGGAGTCGGTAGAGGTCTAATCGGTGTAGCTGTGAAACCAACTGCGGGGATTCTAGATCTTGCAGCCAAGACGACAGCTGGGATCACAGCCACTGCGACCGTATTTGACAAGAAAGCACGCAATACGCGCATGCGGCTGCCACGAATGGTGCACACAAGCGACAGGCGTATCCGAGTCTACTCGAACGATGAAGCACTGATTTGCCAATTCCTGCACCGGCTCCCTCAAAAGTTGCGTCAAAACGAACATTATGAAGCCCATGTATTCTTGCCGCTGGGACGCGTGCTCGTGGTGACATCTCATCAGCTACTGCATGTAGATGTCAACACTATCACTGGTATGTCGGCCGCTGGAACAGGCCAGCCTCGAATCACCTGGAAGTACCCTCTCGCGAGCGTTTGGGGCGCTCAGAAGACCCTTAAGGGCGTTCATGTGCTCATAGGGACGGCGACGAACGTAGTGACTCCGGGCGTAGCTACCACGCTCACAAAAAGCTCCATGACAACAGTTTTGATCCCTTTGAGAGCCGATGTGGATGCGATCCACGTCAACATTGTGATTAAGTGCATTTCCGATCTCGTGACCCGGCACCGAGAGCGAACTCCAGTGCTTGATACGTTCTCGGCTCCACCGCCACGGAATTCAATCGGGCTCGTTCTTGAGCCTGTGCGCGATGGAAGCAGCATCCCAGGCTACGAAGGCATCGGCGGACTCGTGGTCGACGTGTTTGTCGGCTCGGCATGCTTCCATGCTGGCCTCGAAGTCGGCGATGTGATTGTGGGCTTTGGCGACCAGAAAATGGAGCCCGGTGACCACGGCAGCTCGCTGCGATATCAACTCTCACTCATGAAGAAAGGCGAAGCTCTCAAGCTCATGGTCTTGCGCCAGGGTGTCATCAAGACGATCAGCGTCTCTACTGAGTAACCACTCTGCTATTTATTATCTTTACATACATAAACTGTAATTAATTACATGGAAACAGCAGCATTGGTGATCTTCGTTGAGGAGACTTCTCCTGAGATCTACTATCTGCGAGGCGTTTGCTTCATCCAAATGTGCCGTCTCAGTTACAAGCTCACGCACGCAGACAGAGCTCAGCGATATATTGAGATGTATCAAGTACATCACCGGAAAAGGGACAGTGGTGGGCGGGCACCTCCATTGACGACCAAATGCCAGAGTCCCGGCAGGAACAGCCAGCCATCGTTCGCTTTGTAAGTTAATTGTCGTTATTCGTAGCTCAAAGTCGCAGCAACCGCAGTACTGTAGCAGCTATAGACAACACCGATCGAGAAGAGGAACGAAGCTGAAGCCGTAGTCCTGAGAGCCGATCGCCGTCATGCGCATTGAGCTTTTCATTCACTCCGCGTCTTGGACGCCAAAGGCCTCGGATCTTTGGCGAATCTGATTCTTTGTTGCACGGGAAAAAAGGGAAAACGTCTCAGTATCCATTTATAGAGGTCTTCTCCCTTGTCCTGGGCGGAAACGGTGTATGCGTTTGCTGGGGACATGCATTGCTGAAGGTCTCCCTTCGTGATTGGCCGGCAGCAAATGGTTGGTGAGCCATGGCGAGGCCGGTGGAGCTGCCGGGCGTGCGGGCTTCTAGAAAAGCTTTGAGATCATCGCAGCTGCAACATGGGCGAAGGCAGCGACGCAGCCGTCAAGTACCACCTCGTGGAGGCTGAGGAAGTCGACCCGCAGCGCGCGGCCGGCGGCAATGAGGCCAAGCCCAAGAAGAAAGGTGCGCAGGTCTTAATGGCATTCAATGGAGCTTGCTCATAATGGACTGACGCTTGTGACGCTGCGATTATCAGGAAAGCTGAATTGGGCGCAGTTCCCGCTGGACACGGACGAGTCGGAGAAGTCGGACGAGACCAACAGCAGCAACGAGCAGTTGCGCCAGCAGCGCAACAACGTGCGCGGCCGTGGCCGTGGCGGTCGTTTTGGTGGCCGCGGCGGCCGCGGCCAAGGTGGCCGTCGCGCGCAGTTCGACAACAACGGCGTGTACTACAACGGCGTGTACGTGCCCAACACGGATAACGCCGTGACCTCGCAATGGGCCAAGAACCAAATGTACGTTGGCTGCTGATGCTCGTATCGTTTCAGCTCCTGAACTGACTTGATGGGCGTCCTGCACCAACAGTGAGTTCTACTTCACGCCGGACAACCTCGTGCGCGACATCTTCCTGCGTCAGCACATGGACGTGGACGGCTACGTGCCGCTGGCCTTTGTGGGCAGCTTCCAGGCCGTGTACTCGGTGCACCAGGACTACGCGTCGCTGCTGGAGGCCATGAAGGCGTCCGAGGTCGTGGAGCTGGACGAGGAGAACGAGAAGATCCGTCTGCGCAACGGCTGGGAGAAGTGGCTCTGGCCCAACGCTGAGGGCAGCTACGGCGTGGCCCGCTACATCAAGAGCAACGAGGCCGCCGCCACGGAGGAGGAGACGTCCGCCTGAACAGCCTGACGCGACCAGAGGACCAGAGAAAGAAGAGGGAACGAGGCAGCAGCAGCAGCAAGTGTGCGCGTGGCCTGGAGACGGCAGGGCTGCTGCTGCATGTCTGCACGACGACAGTACATAGGTGAGTATTTTTTTAACCGACGAGCGCGGCGTTGGCTGGGCTTCTGCAGTTGGATGCCATGAGGAGACCGAGAGACTTTGGTCTCAAGTGTGTATTGGCGTCAAGCTGCGGGACTCTGGCTGACGCTGCTGCTTCCGAGACGACAGAAACAACAACAGAGAGAGAGAGAGAGAGAAACGACCCAGCACCATCAGTAGAATAACGAAGCAACCGTCCATTTTTCATAGAGAAACAACCCAAACAATACCAGAAACAGCAACAACGTAAACGCCTAAGCTGAGTCTTACATATCGGTGGCGTCCCTCTGCTGTTGTTGCTGCAGGAAGGACTCGATGGGCAGTACTGCCAGGCGCTGGCCTCGCTTGCGGTCCTTGTTGAGCCTCTGGCAACGCTCTCTTGCCTCGTTGTACGTCGACACCATGCTCGGTCCCTGCGACTCCAAAGCACATGAGTGACCAACAGCCAACTCCAGTCTGATTAAGGACGTCTCTCACCTGCTGGACGAGCTGCTTGCGCTGGCGAAAGTCTTGCTGGGTCAAGTAGAACACGTACTCTCGCGTCCGGAGCGCTGGGGCCGCTGCTTCCTCTGCTGGGACTCGGATTGACAGGCCAGCTAATGAAGGAGTAGCCATGGAACCGGACTCGTCAGTGGCTTGCTGGCTCTGGAGCTTCTTCTCCTGCATTGCCTGCTCCTTCGTGACGCCCTTGTACATCTGCAGCTGCCGCTCTCGGCCCTGGCGTCGGAACTGGTCCTGGACGTTCACCATACCCCTAAAGGCCTGCAGCAGCGCTTGCTGGATGTTCTCGCCCGATTCCCCCGGCTCGAGCTCCTTCAGCGCCAGCGCCACGGCTTCGAGCGTCGATAGGCAGCCCTCCATCGGTTCTCTGCGCATGCAGAGAGAGAGAGAGAGAGAGAGGCTCTGTAAGCACACCACAGCAGACCCCAGCGACATGCTCTCTTGATAGCTCACCGTCGAAGCTCGCCGTAGATGCTGGAGCGAGGCGCACTGGCGTCTTCCAGGCAGACGTACGCGAACGTCCGGCCGCTCTGGCGCCATTGCTGCGCCAGGGAATCGAACACCGCGCGGTAGTGGAACATGATCTTCTTGGCCTCGGTCCAAGTGCCGTCGATCACCAGCAGCAGCACGCCGCCAGCAACAGCAGCAGCAGCAGGCTCTTGCGCCTCGCTGCCTTCAGCCTGCTTCCTCCTGGCCGCGATGGTCTGCATAAAGTCCTGGTTGAGCGTGTGTGCATTGGCGTCCGGGAACAGGATAAGCAGCGCCTCGTAGTTGCTCTCTTGCTGGTCATTGATCAGGCGGCTCTCTAGCGCCTCGGGCGACAGCGAACTCGGCGCATGGCCCGCGACCGTGACCACGTCAGTGGCCTGCAGCACCTGCGCGAGCACGGGCACGGACGAGATGGCCTGGCGGTGGCGCTTCTCGTGCGGATGCTGCAGCACCAGCACTCGCGCGCGCTCGGCCCGCAGCGGCGCCGGCGGCAGCCAAGCGCAGTAGCAGACCGACGGCGGGCGCGAGCAGCGCGCACATTGCTCGCGACGACCTGACGCCTGCATGGACTAATTGGAGGTTGGTGATGCGCCCAGTCCACTGACGTCACAACGCCCTCGAGACGGGGGAACCTCATTCCGTGGTCTTAGCCTTGGGCCAAGGCTCTGGAGCCCTCGAGCTATGCGGCACTGCAAGAGCCACACGGAAGGACAGGCCACACACACACAAGCAGACAAGGACGAGCGAACGAGAAGGAGTGTACATTCCGTCGGCATGTTGATTTGGCAAGTCTGAGATATTAGTAGAGCGCGTTTACATCCATCCTGGTTGGGCTCCTAACAAACGAGCGCTGTTTAGGCGGTCTGCTGGAAGGCCGCGTCCACGACGGGCACGACAGTGGGCTCGACGTACGGGCGGTAGACCTCCTCCTTGGGCTCGAGGATAGTGACGACATCATCCAGAGCGCGCTTGGGGCCCTGCTTGCCCGTGGGGTCGTGCGGCAGCATGATCGAGACCTTGACACCGAGCACACCCTGGCGCATGAGCACGTGGCGCACGGCCGTGTCGACGTATTCCATGCCGGCGTTACCGGTCTTGACCATGTATCCTTCCTTGAACTTCATCGACTTGGCACGCTGGGCACGCAGCTTACCCGAGACGATGACCTCCACGCCCTTGGCGCCGGCCTCCATCACGAAGCGCACGACCGAGTAGCAGGCGCGACGCACAGCAAGGCCGCCGAGGAGACGGTACTTGAGCGACTCGGCCTGGGCCTGCGAGCAGAGGCCGCGGTTGGCCACGCGCTCGGCGTAGAGCTCCACAGCGCCGTCCGGGAAGTTGAAACGCTTCTGCACGACCGAGGTGAGCGCGCGGATGCGCTGGCCCTTCTCGCCGAGCACCTCCTGGGTGCGGGTGGCGCGGATGATGATCTCCGTGCGCATGGGGGTCACGCGGACCTCGACACCTGCGTAGCCATCGCCGAACAGCTCGCGCTGGAGCAGCTCGTTGAGCTCGGCGTAGAAAACACCGTCGGCGACGAACTTGCGCTTCTTGGAAATGTTCTGGGCCATATCTGCACTACTAAGAAAATCAGACAATTACTATGGCCGGCCTTGGCGCGCTCGGTCCCTGGCCACTCAATTGCGGCCGGGGGCCGAAACGCTATATTTAGGGAGTTGGGGGCGGGAATTTTGGAAATTTTGATCGCGTTCCACGACATCCATTGGTTTACGGCTCGGTGCGGCCTAGATTAAGGGACGTGGCGAGGGATAGGGGTCCGCAAATAGTGTACACGGCGAGTGAAAATGGTGTGGTGGAGTCGGGAACCGATTTGCAAACCTTGGGCATCAAGCCATCTGGAGCGATGATGGAGGAGGAGGAACGCAGCACCAAGAGGCAGCGGCTGGATGCGCTGATTGAGAAGAGCAGAGGCATGCCCAACCAGTTCCAGGGAGCGCAGTCAGGGCCGCGAGATGGTGCTGCTGGTGGTTCAGGGACCAGCACAGCAATGGACGAGAAGGTGGACGCCGTGGTGCCAAGACAGAGCAACTGGACCAAAGCCGAGGACAAGAAGCTGCGCGAGCTGGTGGTCAAGCATGGCACGACCCAGTGGGCTCTTATAGCAACATACCTGCCAGGGCGAGACCGGAAACGCTGTCGGGAACGGTATGTGAACCACTTGGACCCAGCGCTGGCAAATCGGTCGAGACCATGGCTGCCCATTGAGGACCAGGAGCTCAAGCGTTTGCAGCAGGAGCTGGGCTATCGCTGGGCTCAGATCGCCAGAAAGCTGACGAATCGAAGCCCGGAAGACGCCAAAAACCGCTTCCTAGGCCTGAAATTGGATGCTGCGGGCCGACCAAAGCGCGCTGATGATGATGCCTCAACATCACAGCACGATGCAAGTGAGAACCACCAGACAAACAAAACAGGCAAGCCACGCCACTGGACCCAAAAGGAGTCCAGCGCTCTGCGTGAGCTTGTGGAGACGCATGGTCCAAGCAATTGGCTGTTCCTGGCGTCGCAAATCTCGACGGGACGCACCGATCTGCAGTGCATGCAGCACTGGTACCAGGTGCTGGACCCAGTTATTCGCAAGGGCAAAGGCACGTGGACGCCCGAGGAAGATCGACTGCTGCTGCACAAGGTGGCGGAAATCGGTCGCAAATGGACGCACGTAGGTTGCTGGTTGACTGCGCCAGAAGTGTTGTTTATTACGAAGGCGGCTCATCCGTTGGTGTGTCATTCTAGATCGCTCAGTTGCTGCCAGGACGAGTCGGTAAACAGTGTCGGGAACGATTCTTGCACCATCTGGACCCTTCGCTGTCCAAGGTACTCAGCTTTTTGCCTTCTTTATACACTGGCCTTGCTGCTTTTCAACTCTAATGGGTTCTCTCAAAGGTCGAGTGGACACCAGCTGAAGAAGCCACCCTCTTGAAGGCTGTGCAAGAATGTCCGAACCAATGGGCGCGAATCGCTCAAGATTCCCTTCCAGGTCGCAGCGAGAATGCGATAAAGAACCATTGGAATACGCTGCGTCGGCGCCAACAACTCGGAATTTCGAACACCAAGCTAGCACTATAGCGGAGCTACGCAACTGACAGCCAAGGATCCGTGAAAATGCTGCAGAAGCTCGTGGTTTGCTTGCTGCAAGACGCGATTAAAGCCAATCGACAAAAGATCCTTCTTGGCTGAACCAGTGGAGCTGCACTTCCGTCGAAGAAAGCGCAGCATGCGCAGGACTTGGTCCAGTTGGCGGCGTTCCACATCATGCAGAATGCGCGAGTAAACGGCGTCGAAAGCTTGGTCAATGTCATTTGGGTCTGCACTCGTGTCCAGCAAGTTCTGAACCAGATCTTCGATCGATTTGAGCGCGGCAGGTACCACGTTCTGCGAATTTGAACCATTTGAAGACTTGCTGGGAGAAGATCGCTCGTTCCGTTGTTGGGCTATGGACTTGTCAGTGCTGTTTCCTGGTCGCTTCTTTGCGTGGCGGTCGATTTCTTTTTGAATATTTGACGGCAGTGCTTGGTACACATCGGCATCAACTTGTGACATACGGAGATCGTTCAGAGCCATCACGGTCGAGTTCACGGGCGATTCTACGCTTCTATTATGATTTCCTTTGCTTGGTGCAATCGGTGGTTTGGATCGGTGCATGGGACCGAGACCTCGCTTTGGAACCGAGGGCACCAGAGTCGTTCTCTTTTTCGCATACCGGTCAATCTCTTTTCGTATTTGGAATGGAAGAGCGTCGTACACGTCCGCATCAACTTGTGAGATGCGCACTTCATTCAGCGAATACATGCTGTGTGGAGATGTTCTTGTGGTCTGCGGGGTCGACCGCGCTGCCATAAATAAAGGATTTTGCTTGTGCAGTGGCCTTTTTCCCTTTCCTGGGATCGGTGTTGTCGTTGCTTGAGCTTGTTCACTCGTTTCCTGCACTTGAACGCCGTCGTTTATCGAATTCGAATCAACTTCAGGGAACTGAACGCCAAAATCCCGTCGCGTTTCTCCTGTTTGGACATGTTGAATGGCGGTGACTGTATCACTTGGGTGGTTCGCGTCATTGTCTCCTCCCTTTTCTTCTGCTCCAGCGTTTAGCCACGCACGCACCAATTGGCCACTCTTGGCTGAAGCTGCTGCATTCGTGCTGGTCAATTTTGTCGCCTGGATACCCACACCTCGTAAGTCTTTACTTTCGAAACGGAATTGCCGTAGCAGCTCAATGCTCACACGAGCTATCACTTCCGTGTCATCCGTCGCATTTGCAAGCACCTGGCTCTTCGAAAAGCTATCGCAGACACCATGACCCATGAACTTGGAAGGCTCAATCGGCGCCCCCTCTTGGCGCTTCTTTATCTGCAGCGTCAAGCATTTGGTTTTCACCTTGAGACTCTGTAATCGCTTGGTCATTTCTTCCGCCAATGCTTTCAAGAACTCTGTGGAATCCTCCCAAGTCTCAAAGCGGATGCCGAAGTTGATGACCGCAGAGACACTTTTCCGCATCATGTTGGCCTCCACATCCAGCGGACGAGTATCAATACCACGCGCAAAATGGTACAGCATCTCGCCTGTCGTCTTGCCGAAATGCCTTACGAGGTCATTCTTGGAGATGGACAGCACTTGCGGCATGTCCTGCAGCCCCAGCACTTCTAGTTGCGCAGTCATTCGACGGCCGACGCCAGGCAAATCCGTGATCTTACGAGACGACATGAACGCTTCAGCCTGCTCCAGGTCTCGGATTTGAAAGATTCCATCGGGCTTGGCTCTCTTGGAGGCCATCTTCGCCAGCAGGATATTGAACGAGATACCAACACTCGCGCTGCACTGAGTTTGCGTGAAAATCTCGTCGCGAATCCGAACTGCGAGCGCGACGCCATCAGTGGATGCTTCAAACTCCAACAGCGCCTCATCACAGCTCATGGATTGCACGTACGGAGTATGGGAGAAAAATATATCGTAGATCTGACAGGAGATCTTCTCAATGGCTTCAAACTGGTACGGAAGCACGACCAACTCGGGGCACAGCTGCTTTGCCGTATGCATGAACATACCTGCACGCACGCCCTTAGCACGCGCGAGGTAGTTGCAGCTGGATACTTCGGATGACCCTGCGTTCTCTGAATGCGCGACCGCGATCGGCAAATGCTGGCAGTCCGGTCGATCTCGCAACGCGACCGCAACAAAGAAACAGTCCATGTCAACGTGCAGAATCACTCGATCGTTTGAGCTCGCAGGAGCACGGCGCAGAGCTCGTCCCTTGTATTTGGCCTGGAATTCCCTCGCTTTCTGCTGAAACGTCTGCCGCCATCCGCCAATATGATGAAGTCGGGACTTGGCAAAGAAATGCCGCACAAACGCAGGGCCATCTTTCGTTGAGTTGGTTCGGAGAGCGGACGTATCTGCAGCTCTCGTTGCCTTGGGTACAATCGCAAGTGGCGCCGTTTTGGCTTTTGCTATGGGTTCAACCGACGCTTGCTCTGGTATGGACGGCTGCGACGACACGAGATGCAATGTCGACTCTGTCAACTCCAGTGTTGGAAGGGTGTCCACAGCAGCTTCTTCAGGCTTGTTCTCATTGACAACAGTCGGTGGCAATGACTCATGGACTGGGGGTTGTCTGCTGATACTGGCTTTGGCCGAATCTTTCTTCTCAATTGACTGCTGCTGTTCACGTTCCTGCGGTGCCTCCACTTGCTCCTCCTGCTTGCCCTTCAAGAGATCACGCAGACTACGCGATGGATTCGGGCACAGCGGCTGTGGCTCTGTACTCGATGCAGGCTCGAGCGAGGGCGACGGTTGCAAGTGGCTCGCTATGGAGCTCTGGGCGACGTCCGAGAAACCTCGATAGAGAAACTTCTGCACGGGCAGCTGTCGGTTCTGCTTGATGCTGGCCACGATCCAGTCCGGATGCACCACAGGCAGCGGCCTCCTGCCTTTACTACAGCGCACACAGAGCCTCAGACGAGTGGACTAATAGCTCCATTGCCAAGAGCCGCACACGAACCTGAGCTGGCGCACCTTGGAGGCAGGCAAATGCGTGGCGATCACGTGCGTCACGCGCGCGGTCTCGTAGTGCTCAAATCCGCCACCATGCATGAGCACATACTGCCGCAGCTCTTCCTTGCTGGGCACGGTGTAGCCGTCCACATAGATGTGCACGCCGCGGAAGAGCTGCTTGGTGGCCTTGGTGGCCGACTGCACCACGGACGCGTTCTGCCGCCGTAGTTTCTGGATCTTGTGCGACATGTACACGCCGAACTGGCCGTCGTGGTGCTCGCCCACGCGCTTCTGCGGGAGCACAGCTCCTTTGGCGCCTGCGCTGGCGGGTCCAGACGGCAGCAGCGTGGCCCAGGGCGTCGCGTGTGGCTCGGTCATTGGCCTCTCTGCTGCATATTGGCCAACTGCAAAAATGCGATGACGAGAGGGCGCTCTACTGAGGCCATGCACTATACGATTCAATGTTGTTTGTATTTATGGGGTTTTCGGTTAAAGTCCATAAATACCACATGGCTACATTCAAGGTGAGTTGCTCCTCACTTGGTCTTGTGGGCGCGCACTCGGCCCTTGCAGTCGTTCGAGACATTGCGCGTGTCGTTCTTGAGCAGAGAGAAGTTGATGCTGTGGCTGCTGCTGGACGACGGTGTGGGGCTCGTTGCAGACGAAGACGGAGTGCTGGTGCTAATAGAAGATGCCGGGCTTTGGTCGGTCGCACTGCCGGACGTCATACCGCCGCTGCTGCTGGTGGATCCAGCCTCCGAACTTGTTGTTTCAGAGATCGAAGCCGCCGCTTCATTTGCTGTCGTATCGGAAGAAGAGGTGACTGTGCTGCCAGACGACGCAGAGGATGCAGAGCTTCCGCCTTCGATGCCCACGCAGTCCAAAAAGACCTCCCACGTGGGGTTGTGGATCGCCAGGAAGAGCAGTTTGAGCACGCTCTTGTCCGTGCACTGGCTGCGGTCGTACGGCACTGCGTCCGCCGGGTAGTTGGTGCCACAGTTGAGGTCGTAGAAGACGCGCACATCGTCGCACCAGACCTCGCACGGACCCACGTGCGTCGTGCCCGTCCACTTGATGTACGTGGCTGGCAACGCCTGGTCGTACGTCGGATCGGTGATGCCGCATGTGCGGTCGCTCACGTAGCTCTCCAGCGTCATGGAGTCCGTGACCAGCTCGAGCACCGAGGTCCAGTTGCTGGCGTTGAACGACTCTGTAAAGGCCGCGAGGTTCTCGTCGGCACCTTCGGAGTAGGACATGCCGCTGGGCGGAGCCATCACGCTCGCGCCGTCGAACGTGCCCACAGGCGAGTTGGCGTACGTGACGTCGCTGAATAGAGGCGCCGGATCGGACATTTGCACGTGCGCGATCACTGCAGGCGCAGCAGAGATCATTGCAAGAGCGAGACAAGCTTGGAAACGACACAGCATATTGAAGACAAGACGAGGAGCTTGAGTGGTGGCGGGCTGAATTGGAAGTGAGTTAGGCGATGCCCACTACGGAGTTCAAGAGCGTGAGAAAGCCAGAGGACAAGGACGCAGTCTCATGAGGCGCTGAAATTGGATTAGGTCGCTCGCGTTGCTTGTTTTAGTTCTAGTTACGGAGCTGGTCGGTCCCGCGCACCATGTGGGGAGGCGAGTGAATCCGTCGCGCAGGCTGCTTCGTTCCATATGCTGACGCCATACGGATCGAGTCAAACGCTCTCTATTGTTTGAGCCACAGTCAGAAGCTTGAGCTTCGTTGACACGTCGCTCTCCGCGTCTTTCTAGACGTTGGGTCCAGACCAGCTTGGCTCGCAGTGCCTCTACTGCACTGCTACGTTGATGCGTGTCGGTCGAACCTGTCTCTGCCATAGAAAACGCCAAGGGAGACCGGCTATTGTATTCCGCAATAGCAGTCTGTTTCTTGGCGCTGTCCTTGAAGTTTCTGTGCTCGTTGACTGACTGGTGTACAGGCGCAGTCAGCGACAGGCAGTCATCACCAAAATAGGCCAGACGGATCTGGTCAGATCAGCAATCCTGATCGTTGCGTGTTGAGAAGGAGATGGGCGAGAGCAACTCTGCTTCAATGTGGTTGGTGCTCAGGATTAGACATGAGCAATCGGGATCCTGGTGTTCAGAACAATCAGGCAGTGCCGCCATCAACTCCAAAGGAGATGCGATGACATTTCAAGCTTATTCAGACGTTTCTCCGTATCGTATCGACAGAAGGAAGTAAGGAGCATCAGCAGTCGATTGTCAGGTTCTCTGGAAGTGCTGCTGCTGTTTCAGGCGCGTTTGGTTCGAAAATGATCATATTTTGAGCGGATGGAATCAGAGTTTCAGTTCATTTGCCTGGTTCAAGGGCCTTCTCTAGTACGTCGCGAACGCTATCCACCGTGCGCTGCATCTCTTCCTCAGACATATCCGCAAATCTAGCGCGATGATCCCGCTCGGTACTTGTTGGGTCTAAAATGGCCTGGATTCGCACGAGCTGGCTTGCTTGGTCTGGTACATCGGTGCCAGTCTTTGCTGTGAGCAGCTCGAGCAGTTCGCTTGCGCGTTGAATCACTGGCGATGGGCAACCTGCTAGAGAAGCCGTGTTGATACCGTACGATTGGGCTGCGAGGCCTTGCACCACACGATGCGAAAAGACCAGTTGCGCCAACGCGTTG
>JAADVF010000019.1:0-100636 GCA_023334555.1 Elongisporangium undulatum
GGGGATTGCATTGTCGTACGGGACGAACAGCTTCGGGGCGAACGTGGGCTCCACATAGGCGCGCGGTACGCCTACGGCGTGGTAGTAATACTTGCTCTTCTCCAGCACGAGCACTTCGGTGTTGTCGGCGGCCGTGAGCTGTTTAGCCAGGCCCTGGGCCACGTTGATTCCGGCTGGGCCGGCTCCGATGATGACGACGCGAGGCATTGGGAACTGGACGGCGGATTGGGCAATGAGATAGCAGTTGCGGTTGTTGTGGGGAAGCGATCCATCGAAATAGCAGCAGCCACTCTATTATTACGTGATTGCGGCACAACTCGCGGGGCCGAAACATACACCGATAGCGTAATCCAGCGTCAGATCGTCCCCCTCGATAAGCGCGCGTCATCTATCAATATCCTACCAAAACCGATTGATAGGTTTATGCGTATAAACAGGTAACAAATGTATTTATATGTCGATCACTACCTCCTATGAAGTATTACCTTTTTATTACGATGAGATGGAGCGCGCGCTTATCGAGGGGGACGACTGTATAGTACAGTATACTTAGTATACGGGACGCGTTTCATCTGGGATTGGGGCCTCCAACGCCTCGATCTTGCGCTCAAGGTTCTGGATCTGCAGCGGAATGGCCCTGACCAGCTCCAGCAGCTGGGCGAACGCCTCGCAGCTCTGGTGCTGGCCACAGCACGCCGGCGTTAGTGGTGGCTGCTTGGTCGCAATCTCGTACCGCACGCCGTCTTCCAGCAGGCGAAGCTGCTGCGACTGGAACAGACCGACATCTTCGTCAAAGTCGAAGGCCGACTTGCGCAGTAACGACTGTTTCAGTGCTGTGAGGTTCAAGGTCGTCAGAGGAGCCCTGCGCATGTTGAAGGAGGCAGCAGGAAGTCCCTTGTCAGGCTTCACGGGCGATCCGTCATTCGACTGTTTGGCCAGAAGCTGGATCTTGAGCGCCAGGCTGTTGGTTCGCTCCAACTGCGAGCGCTTGCGTTCTAAAGTGCCGTGAGCGTCCGTGACATTGACGATAGTAGCTCCTTGGCCTAATGACTCCCGCTTGACGGCTGTTTGGGCTGTGGCCTTGGTCTCATCTGCGATTAGAGACACGAACTGCTTCTCTCGGACATAGGTGACCAGCGAGCTCTCCATGCGCAGGATGGTCTTGGCGTAGCTGAGCCAGATGCGGTCCTCGGCCGAGTCCGAGATCATGGAGTACGTCGTGGCCATCATGGCTATCAGGATGTTGAGCAGCATGACCACGACCCCGATGAGGTAGACGAACAGCAGCAGATTGCTCATGTGCCACGTCCAGCCGCTGGCCTTGCCGAAGGGATCGTACGTGATCTGGCCGAAGAGCATGAGGAAGACCGTGATGAACGAGTTGATGAAGTTCTCATAGCCGCTTGCTCCTCGGAAGATCAGATAGAACGCGCCGCTGAAGCCCAGCACAAACACGGCGTAGAGGATGAAGAACTGCACTACGTCGCGCACCATACGGCTCATCATGGCGATCAAGAGCCCCGCTCGCTCGGAGATCTGCAGGTACTGCAGCGTGTTGATCCACAGCGTGACTAATACCAGAGCCAGCAGACTGTTGCGCGACGCATTGGTGGATGCACCGATAAACTCGAGCGGGATCGTAGCGAAGATAGTCACGTAGGAGATCAGTTCGACCCAGTTCCAGAACGACTTCGCGTAGCTCCAGTTCACGCTGCCTTTGAGCTCGCGTTTCTCGACTACAAAGAGCAGATAAAAGCAGCAGGCCCAGGCAATGGCGCGCGAGACAGCCACCCAATAATCGAAGGAGGAGTTGAAGTCGATCCAGTTCGGATCCGACCAAATGGTCGTCACGTAGTACGAAGCCAATAGCCCTACGAAAGCCGCCACCTCCTTGAGGAACATGGTGCGAGCGAACGTCTCCCACTTCACCTTCATGATGTATTTGAACACGCGATGCGAGAGTAGAATATGGCTCTTGTGGTGCTCAACTGCGATCGCGAGTGCTGTGTCGTCCACTGTTACGCCCGGCTCTCCATAGATCAAGCGCAGATCGCAGTATTTCACTGCGGTCTTGCCTCCTCGTGCATGACCACTCTCGATGGCGAACTTGTCCAGGAAGACCGAAGCAATTTCGGGCGTGTTCTTCATCAGCAGAGCGAAGAGCTCGTTGTCCCAGCGTTTGGACCACGTGTCTGGCTGATCGAGAAGCCACGCGACCATTTCGCCATTGCTGGCCAAAATCGCAGCATGAAGTGGCGTGGTGCCGTTGGCTGATAAATTCGGGGTCGCTCCTTTGGTCAGCAGCAGTTCACAATTGGCGATCCGTCCCTCTTGGGCGGCCTCCAGCAAGGGCGTCCAGCCTACATTGTCCGTCGTGTCCACTGGAATCCTGGCATCAATGAGATACGCCACAAGCTCTTCACAGCTCTCGCCTCCAGCGAACAAATGCAACAGCGTCCAACCATCCCGCTCGCGCTTGATGCAGACGTTCTCAAGCTTCGCTATGCCGTGCTGCGGGTTTATACTACGACATCCACCAAGACAAGCGTGAGTTGGTATCACCACGACTCTATAATAGCGTGAACGTACATGATTCTGGCGGCAATATGATCGAAATCGGCATCAGGCACGATCTCCCACACGCCCAATTCCAATGAATGGTCCATTGGGCACTGTCTGAATCGAGTAGTGAGCGGAAGTGTGCTGCAAGGGGACACTTTGCGCAGGCCAACGTCATAAATAGATCTCACGGAAGGGATATTTATACGCCAACTCCTAGATCTGTGACGGTAGGAGTGTTGGTCTCAAAGTTGCCTCTCTATTTGAGGAACATCCCCATTGCGGTTGCGAGTAGCTAGCCGTTGAGTCTGCTGAACTTCTTTTAGCACGATCCAAGAGCTGATACAATCGAGTGCAAGCTACTGAATCAAGCTTTTCCTCTTTTTCTCCGGCTGCTGGACTTTTTCAGTGAGCTGAACGATCTGCAGAGGCATGTCTTTTACATGATGAAGCACCTGCAAAGCAGCAACATCCGGGCCTGGAAGAGCTGGTTACGCCTGAGCCGATTCCATTTTGGTAGCGGTTTCGTGCTGCTCCAGCCATCCAAGCCGCTTAGCAGTATGCAGATTGACCAAATAAAACAAGGACTTGCGATCTTAACGACAGAAACCACAACTCGGACTTAGGCGGTTCGCGCCCGACATCCTCGGTGGTAGAGAGATATAGGCTTTCTAGCTCATAGAGTCGATTTAGATCTGATCTTCTTCTCTTGGATTTAAACACCAAATCTCTTTCTTGAGTGAAGCCAGCGCCCTGCTGAGCAATCAAGAACATAAGCACCAGCAGCCACAACGGTGCAAAACGAACCGTGTGACTGCTTTCTTAGTCTCTAGACAATCGAGCAACTTTGGCGTGCTGAGTGCGCTCCATGCGCAGGATCAACTTGGCTAAACCGAACCAGGTGCGGTCATCGGCCGAGTGTGAGACCATGGCGTAGGTGGTAACCACCAGAGCGATTAGGATACTGAGTTACAACGCCAACGAGGTATACGAATAACAGCACATGGCTAATGTGCTATCTCCAGCCGCTGCAGTCATGTGACTTAGCCAAACAGCATCAGAAAGACCGTAATGAACGAGACAAGCGCCACCGTAAGTATGTAGCGTCCCAAATTGGCCGGAATTTTTCTCTTTGGCATTGTGTAAATCACGTGGCGTGTTTTCCTGCAAAGATAGTATGTTGGCTACTTGCGGATAGACAGATAGGCTATCGCTGTATATGATGCATGCTTGACTGTGCTTGTTATAGCCTGTTGTGTCTGTTGAGTGCATTACGGATCGTACAGGCATGTTCATTCATTCGTATCAGGCAAAAAGCTACAAGGGCTTTTCGCTTTTAACAGAATCAGTCGGAGTGGTATGACAATTGAAACAAGAATGGAAAACAATCGCAGCATCAGAATGCGAAACCAATGTCGAAACAGATACGGAAAGGTTTAAATCCGGAGCTCAATACTCTATTCAAGAACCCGAAGCTACAAATCTCCGTGAAACTAAAGGTTTTTTTCAAACAGAGCAGTTAGGAAACTAAAAAAACAAAGACTCTTCCGACCAGTCACTTGATCTGTCGACTTGAATATCCCGGTCATTTTCCGATTCGACTCTTCAAGCATATGGACGATATGTATGCAGAGCTGGACGCAGAGAGAGAATGGGAAATCATAAACTCTGTTGAGTTCGACAAGCTAGCGGAACGAATCCGGTAAGTCGTCTGCACGAGTTGCGACTGACAGCTGTTGTTAGTGGTGTCTGAATAGTAACATGTTGAATTTGGCTCTAGTGCTCAACCAGAGAAAGAGATCCCGCAGCTAAAGAACCCTCTCATACGACGAGGGCGGAAGGCTTGGTCGCTTGTTCATTACTTGGCCGAGAATGGTGACAATGCGGAACAGCCAATCGCGCTACTTCTGGACGCCGGTGTTCCTCTGGACGCGATTGATTTTTCGGGCATGACCGCATTGCATTACGCCATTTTTCATCGAAAGCTGTCGGTATGCAAGTTGCTAGTGGCGCGCGGTGCGAACGCTAACGCCAAAGACGACTTCGATAATACGCTGTTGTCGATGTCACTACGTTCCAACGACCCTGATATGGTGGTCTGGGCTATGGAGCAGCATGGAGATACCCGCCTTCGATGGAGCTCGGATTTCTTTGAACAATTGTTGAGCACAGTGCCCGAGGCCGCCAACGCGTATTTGGACAAGTTTGCCACCGCTCACGAGGGCGACGATGGTAAATACACTGAAGCGGAATTCTTTGACTTGGCCGCGATATATGGAGAGCCTCACGAGAAACCAGAGAGAACGGCTTTGGGCATCGCTGTGGAAGCTGCCGAAAAGAACAACGTGTTGAGTCACCGTGTGATGCAATACATTCTGGGTATCAAGTGGGACATGATCCGCTACGCATTCATGGCGGAGCTCGCCGTGTTCATGGGATTGCTTCTCTCGTACTTTACGACCATTATAATCGGAGAAACGGATTGGATTCTGTTAAAGGAGGACAGAGATTACACCGTGATGGTATTGCGACTCATTGCTTGGCTTTGTTGTCTGTATCTCGTTGTGGCTGTTGAGTACGGCGAGTTTCGCGCAGACGGCCGGCTCTACTTTAAATCGTTCTGGAACTGGCTTAACATTCTGGCGTACGGTGCCATTCTAGCGACCATCCCGCTTGAAAGCTTTGGCAAGTCGATGGACCAAGCTCACCACGGACTCCTCTCACTCATCAGCGTGTCACTCTGGATCAATCTCCTGCAGTACTTGAGAATTCACAAGTCGACTGGCATTTTGATCGCCACCATGGGACGAATGGTGCGGGACGTTCGCCAGTTTTTGATTCTGTACTCAGTGTTTTTATTTGGTTTCAGCAGTGCTCTGCATGCCATAATGAGCCATGCCGACGGATATAAGACCTATGGCGACTCGTTCATTACCAGTTTGCTCATGCTCTTTGGCAACTTGACCTATGAGCCGTACAGCAGTGCTACTGGATGGACGTGGGTCTTTGCTAACCTATTGCTGTTTGTCTATTTGATTTGTGTTGTGATCATGCTGCTTAACGTGTTGATCGCTATGATGTCGACGTCATTCGCTATCATCACGGAATCATCCGAGGACCAGTATTGGCTGCACAGAGCCGAGACCATCATCCGCATTGAAGGCAATATTCCAGTTAGTATTCGTGAGAAACAGTTCAAGCGCCTGGTCCCTCATCTCAAAGATCTGGAAGCCATGTTGAACAGCAGCAAGCCTGGTAAAACGATTGATGGAAGTGCCACCGTTCAGCCTATGCTCACTTTATTGAATGAAAACGTCGATCGAGACCTTGACGAAGAAACCAAGTCTGGTAAGGACATGAAGACGCATGTACGAAAGACCGTATATGCATCGCTACCTCTAGAAGATGGCTTTCATAGAGATGGACTCAAGCGGGACAAGAAATACAGCAAAAGCAGCATCAAAGCTCCATCCGAGAGTGTTCAATCCGACGCAATTCAAGCTCTTTCTGCGTTGGTTCGTGATCTCAAAGCAACGGTCGAAGCGAATCAAAAGGAGCAGCAAGCTGCTTATGCAGTACTAGTGAGCAAGCTAAATGGTTTGCAAAGTTACGCTCCATCCAACGAATAGCTGGGCTGCTTCCATTGACACGTGACTGCCTGGCAATTTGATATCAACAATGACGCTATCATTGGAGATAGAGTTGTTAACGCTGATAATCATATTGACATCCGTCTGGTTGCCTATTCCGTAGAGTGAAGACCAAACACATGGGAAACTTCCAGCTTCATAGTCAGTCAATGATAGCTCTTGATCAAGGCAATTCTGACATGCAAGAATTGCATTGCATTAATGCTGATCTCCGAATGCTGTTGTTTGAGTTTTGCAACATGTTTCAGGGGTCAAATGATGCTATTCTGGTCTGGCTGAAACCTGCCACGGCAAAAGATCTGTGATACAACAAACTAAAACCCAAAACCAACGCACTTGCGCGCAATCACCACTGAATGTTTCGGTTCTTCATCGCTCGCTCTTCGAGAACAAATCCCTTTCGTTCTGAACTGCCCTCGTGGGCTTCACTCCGGAGTGTTCGTTTCGGAGCTGCTGTTCGTTTCAGACAATGGAGGGACGACATTCGTAAACGCCATGAGCGACTCTTGCGAAGGGGCTTGTCATCTCCAGCTCATGACTTTTACGAAACCTCATTCATTGTGCGATTTGGCTTCGAAGATGGCGACAACTCCGGACGACAAGAAGTGGGTGATCCTGCCTGATGAAGAGTTTGACAAGATTTCCGAAGGTATCTGGTGAGTAGAGATCATTCATGCTAGTGGAACGCCGCATTAATTGAACGGTATTATCCATGTGGTTGTAGGGATGATTACGAGGCGATCTATGATGAGAAAACGCCACTGATTCAGCGCATGTCGGATGGGTATACGCTTCTGCACGTGTTCACGTCTTGGGGCTGCTCTGATATCGAGCTGCTGCGTCTACTTGAAGCTGGGATTCCAGCTAGCACCAAAGATAACTATGATTGCACTGCTTTGGATTTGGCAGTTGAATCTGGAAATCTTTCGTTGTGCCAATTGCTCGTGGCTCAAGACGGATTCGAAGAGGAGAATCGCTTTTGTGACGATTCGCTGTTGAAACTCGCAATCGACTCCAAGAAGGTGGACATGTTCACATTTCTGTTGGGTTTCTATGAAAAGGATTCCTTCAATTGGGACATTACAATGTTTAGAACACTGTTGGAGGAAATGCCAGATGGAGTGGAGGAGTACCTGAACAAGTTCATTACTGTTGATGATCCAGAAGACATCTCTCGTGACATGGACATTCAAGATTTATGCGCAATCTATGGCGATGCGAAGGATTGCACCACGAATTCGGCTCTGCCCGTCGCTGTTGAGCTTGTAGCGAAGAAGAACGTGCTGGCTCATCCCGTTTTGCGCCACATCATCAACCTCAAGTGGAAGAAGATGGGGTTCGGATTCTATTGTGAGGTGGTTGCCTACTTGGGGCTTCTGATCTCCTACTTTGTGACCATCACGCTGGGTGGGCAAGATTGGGTGCCTCTGTCAAACGGCACTGAGATCGCAGTCATGGTGCTGCGCGGGTTCGCGTGGCTCTGCTGCTTTTACCTGCTGGTGAAAGTCGAGTACGGGGAGCTCCACGGCCAGCAATGGGCGTACTTTAAGTCGTTCTGGAACTGGATCAATTTCATCGCGTACAGTTCCATTCTTGTGACCATCCCCATCGAAGTAACTGGAAAATCAACAAGTCCCGGGCACCACGCGCTGTTAGCGGTAATCAATGTGCTGCTCTGGCTCAACATGTTGCAATATATTTGCATCAACAGAACCATCGGTGTCTTGGTCAACACGATGGAGCGCATGGTCCAAGATGTAGGCCAGTTCTTGGTACTCTACTCGATCTTTCTGCTTGGTTTCAGCAGTGCGTTGCACTCGATCATGTACGAAGACGACGGATACACCACCTACGGCGACACGTTTATCACTGTTCTGCTCATGCTGTTTGGCAATTTGTCGTACGATCCGTTTGGCAGTGCTACTGGGTGGAAGTGGGTCATTTGCAACACGCTTCTGCTCTCATACATGATCATTGTGGTGATCATGCTTCTCAACGTCTTGATCGCCATGATGTCGAAATCGATAGACGCCATCAAGGAAGAAGCCGAAGAAAAGTTCTGGCTTAACAATGCCGAGTCCATTCTTCGTATCGAAAAGTCACTTGATGAGAATGTTCTCAAGAAGATCTGTGCAGAGATTAAAGACGGCATCCAGAAAGAAGAAGAGGAAGAAGCGAAAGAAGCAAAGGAAGAAGCCGAGGAGAAAGCTGAAGAAGCCAAGGAGCAAGCAAAACTCAAAAGCAAGTCCGATTATCAACCACTACTGACATCGCCCAACCCAAATGTGGATATGGGACCCGAGGGCGACATTGAACAAGGCATCTCTGGCAAATACTCGGAGATAAGATCTACTGATGCGGCAACCCCAGCCCAGGAAGGGGCGGTTCGTGATGAAAAGAGTCGCGGCAAGACTCGTAGCAACAAGTACGGAGATGTTTCGTCCGAAACCATGCAAATTGTTGCGATTGAGAAGATTGCAAAGCAGATTACGGAGCTCAAAACCCAACTGGAGAAGCAGAATCGTACGCTGGAGGAGCAGATGCTCGCACTCAAAGCCACGATCGTGAAAACGCAGGAAGAGCACCAAAGTGCGATTCTCGAGGTGATCACCAAGGTGAACAACTTGGAAGTCGATTCTGCTTCCAGGAAATAACACTGTCAACGCCTTAAGCAACATCCTTGTTCGGTTCAAGCTGACTACGAAATCCCAACGTAGTTGTAGCTATTGATCCAATATATGCATTTTAAATGTGGCTTGCTATCGACGGTGTGGTCGTACTATTTGCACGAGTGGCCACTGATTAGGATCAAGCTACTTGCATTGAAATCTTTTGACTGGTTACTCCAAGAAAGCATTGATCGACTCGAATAACTATCATGATAAACGAAGCACAATGCATTAATGCACTAACTCTGTTTTTACTTAATGTAAGAATCCGCTTACCAGCAATGGAGGCAGTTTGAGTGCGAGATGGGAATATCTTGCTAGCTTTTTTAAGTGATCGCGAAGTTTTGTAGGGCGGGCTTAACTCCCACGTGCTTTTCCAAAGTGAAGGTCTTTGTATTGGTGCCCATCTACTGGGCATACCTCGAGTACCATGCTCTCGCCATTAAGTGTTCAAATTCAAACAAGAAATGTCCCTCTGGCACCAAAACGTTGGAGCAACAGCACATTTTTCGAAAAAAAACCTATAAATTCTTGCATCTAGGCTGAGATTGAGCGTGTCCGCAAGTGCTACCGACTGGAAACGTGATTCAATCCGGCAAAATCATTAGCTGACTTGTCAATTAAGTGTTCCACTCGTTCATGAAAGCAAATTTCGGACGAACGATCTATATTGTCGGTGCGGAGTGACGATAGTGCAAGCTTAAATGCATTGAGTTAAACGACAAATTGGCGATAAAAAGAAGCTACTCGTGGATTAAATGCAACTACTGCGGCGTCTTGTTTAGTGTCGATAGAAGTAAACTACTCTGCTGGATACCTTCGTGAACGCCTGGATCTGCAATACAATGTCACTAATCGAGGTAGAGGTGTCAAAGGGTTGCACATGATATCCTAGTTGGTATCTTGGATTTGCGTGACAGATGGCGTCTCACACACCTCAGCATCCACAGATTATGATAATGGTAGCACTGTGGCAATGCGGTACGCATTATTATCTTGGGCTGGTCTTTGAAGCGTTTGTGTCATCAATGGCGATCAAAAGTGAATTATTCGCAATCGAATATTGTCCCGCCACTAAATTCCTTGGATGCGTGTGTATGAGTGAACCGGCTCGATTAACGGATTAGCTTGGGTGTTCTCAACTACCTACACAAATGCGTGGTGATTCAGTAATGTTTTCATTTCATTTGCAATGCCAGATTTCCAATTTTTTGATGGTTCGTCCTTGGCAGTCATTCTGAAAGCCTTCTCGCGCTGATCGTGACTATTTTCAATTTGAAGAACTGTCCCAGCCTTGATGAGCCAGTAATGGGCTTGAACAAAGTCCTTATTGAGATTGATAGACTTAGTCATCATTGCCATCATAAGAAACCATTTCCACCCAGTTGCACTGCCGTGCTCCTTTTGCTTTGATATTAGTTGTGATTGCACTGTGCACTATCTTACATCACTTCTTGACTTCACTCCGATGAGCAACTTGATTTAGATGCAACTCCTCTGGGCGTAGTGCATTTGTGATTCATGATTTAATGCCTAGATCCACAAAACAAAAATGAATAAAATGGAAATCTCGGCGAGGACATCTTTGATTCTTACTCAATCTAAGGCAAATTGGTGGTTTATGGAATAAATCCAGCTCTGATGAGCGCTATTTGAAACCACGTAGATAGTTTTGGAAGATATAACTGAGACGCTTTCGGAGCTGAAGGCACAACTCGCGAAGCAGATTTTTGCACTCGATCGATCGAGATACCCAGAGATAGCACTAATTAAGATGCAATTCTAGCGCCATGCGACAATGGAAGCACTCAATACTTCATCTCTGATTCAAATAAATAACTCAGAAAACCGGGTAAAGCAATCGGTCGCAGCACCAATCATCCTATAAAATAAAAATACCCAATGTGGCTGCAGCTTTTGATCCACTTCATTCCGTACAAAATTATTTTCTATCGATGCAAAAGGCATAATATTTCAGAGTGATCATTGCTACGTCCTTCTTGAGAGGAAATAGGGTCTCTTTAATTGAGCAGCTTAAACCTGCAGCAAAATGGTTTGTCGCTTAAGATGCCTCATTGTTAAATGAATAATGGTTGAACTTTGTCCAAATAAGCAGTCGGTGTTAAATTCCTAAGAGTATCGACATACAGATAGTCAGTTTTATCAAATTTACTGTCAAATACTGAAGTGTATTTCCCACTTCCAAACTGTAAGGACATGAAGGCCACAACTCACTCGAACATTTCTCTAGAAAAAAACAGATCCGATCGTTGGTAGCAACAATGCAATTAATAATAAACATAATTTGAGTCAGCATCAGGCGACACGGCAGGAATGCCTTCAAGTGGTTCTTCTAACTCCAGTACATCGACGTGCTGGTTGATTTGGCGCTCATTTTGAACACTGATTGATCTATTATGCGCTTGAAAACCGTTCATAACTGCTGTCAATACGCGGAGTTGCGCGGTCATTGCTTCATTCAAAGACATTTGGATATTATCCAAGCGCAATGGATAGAAGTCTCGAGCGATTCCAACCGCGAAGTTATCTCATTACTGACGGAAGATTGGAACCCATTCAACTGGGATGTGATATCTGCATCGACAGTCACTCGTAGAGTTCCAATTTGCGATACAAGATGATTTTGGAGCTCTATGTTAAGCTCTCGCATTTGACTTGCCATCTGGGAATTGCTATTTTTCACATCAGCAATATCTTCTTTGACCGAGTTTTCCAAGCTGGCGAGTTGGGTCTCAATTTCCGCTGCCAGTGTTTTCGTTTTGGGCTGTGGCGTTTGATGTCGAATACCATCATCAAGTTGAGAAAGTCAGGACTCATCGACAGGTTGCTTGTCTGAGGACTGAATATCCACAGTCTGAGCTTGTTGCTCAATGTTATCAATTACTTGCTGATCGGTACTTGTAATGTTAGCAACGTTTTGATCTGTATGGATTGTCGCATCTTCGTGGTTGGCGTTCTTCGGATTGGCATTGACGGGCGTTATCTTATTTTTGTTATAGGTTGAACGAGAAACATACCCGTTATAGTACCCTTCACGAATGCTGACGGGAAGTGAGCCCTCAATACGCAAGATTGTCTCCGCATTGTTGATATAGAACTGTTCTTATGCGGCTTCTTTGATGGATTCATACGACGTGGTCATCATAGCAATCAATACATTGAGCAGAATGATCACGACGCAAACCAAATAGGCGAGCAACAGCAGATTGGAAACAATCCACTTCCATCCGGTTGCTTAGCTATACGAATCGTAGGTGATATTTTCAAAGGGCATGAGCAAGACTGTTACAAACGTGTCTAGGAAAGTCTTGTAATCGCCAAATTCATTAAGAATCAGATGGAGCGCACCGCTGAAGCCCAGCAGAAAGACCGAGTAGAGCACTAGAAACTGGCGAACATCACTAATCATGCGTTCCATGATTGCGATCAACAGTCCTGTTTTCTTATGCAGCCACATATACTGGAGCAGATTGATCCACAGAGCGACACCGATGAGTGCCAGTAAAACATTACGTGCTGGACTGGTTGCTCCGCCGATAAACTCGAATGGTATGGATGCAAGAACCGAGCCATACGTGACCGCGTTGAGCCAATTCCAGTATGAATCAAAATATTTTCCTGCGCGAAACTCGCTGTACTTAACTCGAACGACCAGGTACAGACAGCAAAGCCAGGCGAAGATTCGCAACACCATGACAGCGTAATCGCTGTGGTCCCGCAGGTTAATCCAATCCGGGTCTGCGAAAATAATGGTCACGTAGTAGGAAGTCAGCAACCCTACACAGACCTATATTTCTCTTAAAAAGATTCGCTGGATACAAAGAAGCTTGAGATCCATGATGTACCGCATCAGGCGATGGCTTAGCACGTTGGTGCCCTTGCCATACTTGACTGCTAAGGCCAGAGGTGTCTCCTGGGTTTCATGTGGTTGGCCGTATACTGCGCACAAATCACGGTACGCGACCTTGACGAGGCCTTTCTCGACGTATCCAAGTTCCGTTGCGAAAATGTCAAGGTATGCGGTCGCTAGCTCCGGCATACGTTCCATGAACAGCCAAAACATGCCACCAAACCCATTCTTGGCATTGCATACTCGGTTGCTTTAAAAGCCAGGTGGCCATTTCGATGTTTCCTGTTATTACTATGGACCGCATTGTGGCGTTGGCCACAACTGCTCCCCGAGACACCAGCATCTTGCACATGGACATGTTGCCAGAAAGAGCAGCATGGTGAATTGGCGAACATCTATGGAGATCTGGGCAGTTGATTCCAATCCCAACACCAATAAGATGGTCCAGCAGCTTTTCGGAGCAGCCTTCGACAGCGAAATAATGGAGAAACGTCCAGTAGGCATCATGTCGTCTGATTAGTGCAAGTCGCTCTCCATCAGGAAACACACCACCTCTACAAAGTAAACGGGTTTCAGCTCAATTCGAAGTACGAGGTGCTCACAACCCCGAGTAGTACCTCATATCAGCAGCGATCTTGCAAAACTCGACATTAGGCAAGATTTCCCGATTAGATTTGTCCATCGATTCCGATCCTTCTAAGGCCTTGACGAGGCGGTCTAGATCTGAATCCTGACAAGTGTCGCCGCCCATCGCAGCGCGAATACTCGCTGTCCTGACGATGCAGTCCCGGTCGCAAAGGACGAAACACTTTGAATGGTGAAAATACTTTAATGAAACTTGTTCGCACCAACTCGTTTCCAGCTGCCACCTCGAAACTTTGGTTTCGTATCTCTATTCATAGACGCTTAATTAATTAAAGTTTGAATCGTGTGGCGTTGTAAAGCAGCGCTGGGACAAAAGGAACAAATGGAGGTGACTAGGAGCTTGAACACGGATATCAGTACGAAGCCTAAGCAATTCAAGTGCGTAGCGTCTAGTCTACCACACGACAAGTGTCAGCAGGATCGTACGTCGATATACCTCTGCATGGTCTTTTCGCGGAGAGCTTCCAGCCTTTTTATCTTCAGCAATCGACAGGCTTTTTAGATGTGGATATCCCTTGGGGACGTGCATGCGAGGCTCAATGTGACCGCGCGCATTAATATCTGCCGCTACTGAGCACCCGTTGAACTTTTGCACAGTCGAAAACACAATCTGTTTGCTTGTGTATGTGTGTGAACAAATCTTGCTTTGAGTGTGCTTGGTCGCTGTGTGTGCTCTCTTCTGGCGGTATTTGCACACGCTAACGACTCACTCAAGCACTTTCGGTTGATGCATACTTTCTGAGCGACTGAGACTACCCCAAATAATAGGTTAATATCGTTAGTGACGACCATTTATCACTCGCACTTCCGACACACACAACACCACAATGATCCAGACATGGCAAAGAGAAGCCAAATCAGACTTCGCCTAGAGCACTACTGGTATATGTAGACATCACACATTGAGCTTCATTCCCTTGGAGTCAAGTTCTCCAAGGAGCTCCGCAACGGATAGTTTTCCGCCTGCTGAATCAGTTTTGTTGTCGGTTTTTTTCAGCTGCTCTCTGTGAGCACAGCCATCCGTTTCACAATGCGACGCCTGACTGATCCTCGCTTCATTCCAAGATTATTCACGTCAAACACAAGCGCCATCGTTCGCCAAGGATTTAACTGCTCTCGCTGACGATGGGAGCGAAGGAGGTTGAATGGGAAAAAGTGAGCTCCGAGATCTTTGAAGAAACTGCTGCAGGGATCAGGTATAATATCTCTCCTCGACAGTATGGAATCGCTAGTCAATAGGGCTGACAAATGTGCTGATAGATCAACAGAGCCGAGTATCATTATTCCAAATCCGTTCCTTCAGGACGAAAAAAAAGAGCGTTCACTTCTGCACTTCGTATGTAAGGAAGGCTGTGCCGATGAAGTGATCGCGTACCTGATCAATGTTGGTGTTCCTATCGATTCGCGAGACTTCAAAAAGCAGACGCCACTGCATCACGCTGCCAAAAAAGGCAAGACCTCTGCGTATAAGCTCTTGGTGGCTTCTGGCGCTGACGAATTTGCGAAGAATGAGAGAGCACATACTCCCTTATGCGCCGCGGCTGAATGCGGCAACACTGAGATGGTGGTATGGATTATGAAGCAGCATATGAACGATGAGACCAAGCGCTTGCAATGGGACGATGATGTGTTTGCCTGTTTGATGGAATTTCAGCCAGACCTTGCCACAATGTATTTAGATATGTTTGCGGTCGACCTTGGGTTTACTTGCGGCAACAAGACCAAAATCAAATATTTTGACTTGCGTTTGATATATGGAGAGCCAAAGCATCCAAGGAAGACGAAGGACGCGAACCAAAAGATGGACACGAACAACTCAGCATTGGAAACTGCTGTGAAACATGCGGAAAGGAAGAACGTGTTGAATCACCGTGCCATACGACACGTCATGAGCGTCAAGTGGAAACTCCTGCGCTACATTTTCAGCAGAGAGTTGTATGCGTATACGGGACTTCTCATCTCCTACTACTCGACCATTATCTTTGGAGACCCAAACTGGATTGGACTCAAGAACGGAACTGATTACGGTGTGATGATCATGCGAGCGATTTCTTGGGCGTGCTGTATCTTCCTAATTGCGGAAGTAGAGTACAGCGAATTTAAGGGCGGTCAGTATTTTGGATCCTACTGGAACTGGCTCAATATGACGACGTATGGTGGAATTATTGCATCCATCCCACTCGAGTTGCTTGGTGGGAATACCAATAAGGCACGAGATGGTTTGCTCTCAGTCATTAATGTCTTGCTCTGGATCAATCTGCTGCAGTATATGATCATGCACAAGAAAATCGGCCTACTGATCACCACGATGGGCCGTATGCTTCACGATGTGAGGCAGTTTCTGATGCTCTATTTAGTGTTTCTGCTTGGTTTCAGCAGTGCAATTCACTTGGTTCTACACGGAGCGACTGGATATGAGAATTATTTGCAGACTTTCCTCACTGTTCTGCTCATGCTGTTTGGAAACATCACGTACGATCCTCCGTACAACAAGGCGAAGGGGTGGGAGTGGGCCTTTGCGAACCTGCTGCTGTTTGCGTACCTCATTTGTGTCGTGGTCATGTTGCTCAACGTGCTGATCGCCATGCTTTCAACGTCCCACAATTACATATCGGAGTCAGCTGAAGAGCAGTACTATCTCCATAAAGCTGAGACGATTCTCCGTATTGAAAGCACAGTCACATACAACAAGCAAATTGAGCTGTATAAATGGTTGGTACCACCCGGTACAAAGTCACAGGAGTCCACACACAACGCTACAGAAAATTGTGATGTGGATCAACTTGAATCAAATGTGGTAACAGAGCAAACGCCGCCGTATATGGGCGATATTCCCCTTCAGGATTATGACCGGTCTAAGGAAGCAGTAAAACAGCGCCAAAAAGACAAACGCCTATTGTGTCTGGAAGATGGTATTCGTAGTGTCAAAGCGGGCAGCAAGCAGCGTACAATATCATTGGATATGGAGGCTCGGTTTGACAGCCTTCAGGTCTCTGTCACTGAGATTACCAATCGGCTTGATTCTCTTCAAAAGTTTGTTACAGAAATGGTAATGCAACACTGTGTGCTCACTGCGGCTGCTACAAATGGCCAGACGGACATTAAGCGTGATACTGATATTCCTCAAGAAATTCCAGAAGATGGGAACAATCAAGAGTTTCAAGAATTGGCCGAGGCGATAATCAAGACTGACGATGTTCGGGATGTATCACTAATGTTTTAATCGTACTTCCATATTGCTAGGTCATCATAGTTCATATTACCTCAAGTGAATCCAGACTTTACTTTTGATATATCCTTGTTTGTCTTTGCTCTTCAATATCTTCTGGCTGTGCCGACTGAATGAATGAATATGATGAGCTTTTCTTTAACTCACGGATTCAGACTGTGATGCTAAATTCAAACCAAGTAGATAGGAGAATAACGCTGCAGGTTCCCATATCAAACCAATTTTAGTATGATTTATGTTATGTAAATTGCTTGTCACTGCAAAACTTTTTGAAGTCCATGAACATAACCTAGGAAAATATGCACAGCAGCCTGACCACATAATCACTGGGTTGCTTTAATTTGATCCAATCAGGTCTCATTACCACAGCGGTCAAGCAGGAAGAGCCATAAGCAGACTCTGAGCCCCTTGCAAAATGTCCATTTCACATTTATTACATACCTCAATATTGGATTCGAAGGTACATTCCTGAAGTTTACAAATCTCATGGCGGTCGCAAAAGCCGTGGTATTGAAAAGTAGAAATTCCCGCTTCGATCATAGCCACACTTCAGTTAAAAAAAAGTGATTGTATGAACGAAGACACCTCAGGGTTCTCGTGTTGGTGTGGCAGCTCGAATGTCTTCTGTCACAAAATCTGGCTCTAGCGTTTGAACTTCACGCTGCCGAACGAATAGCTGGATTCCTCGGGTATTTTCAGCTATTGTAACAGACTCTGATGACGCACGGCCCACTTGCCTCCGGATTGGTGATGAGGCAATTGAACTTACTTCCTCGTCTAATGACGGGATCGTTTCCCCACCTTGCAATCTGTGTAGCTCCATGATGGTGGCTCTGAGCTCGCTGATCTGCGCAGCCATCTGCGCATTTACCGAATTGGCCAGACTCAACATCTCAACATTAACAGAATTCAAAAGACCGTCGAATCTTGCCTCCAACTCTGGTGATAGTTTCGCCTTTCGAGACGGCTTCGCAGACCAATCAATGCGAACACCGTCTTCTAACGGCTTGAGCTTCCGGTGTTCGCTGGGCTTGATGTCAGCAGCATTTGCATGGAGCAGTCTCGCAGGAAGCAGATCTGTGAAGGCTTCGGCGACAATTTCCACAGGGATCGCTTGTAAGGGATTGATCTTGTTGACAGTCACTTGCCGCTCAATTCCACGCTTCAGCATTGACCTCATGCTCGTTCGCTTTTGCTTCGCGGCAATATCAGCTGCTGCGTCAGCGCTACTGTACGCTGTATCCGCGATCAGCTGCACGTATTGCTTCTTGCGAACGCTCGGATGCAGAGTCCTTTCGATGCGCAGGATTGTCTCGGCATTGCGGATCCAATACTGCTCTTCGGCTGCTTCGGTGATCAGTGCGTAGGACTTTGACAGCATCGCGATAAGAATGTTGAGCAGCATGACCATGACGCAAACGAGATAGACAAACAGGAGAGTGTTGGCAAAGAACCACTTCCAACCTGTCGCGTTGCTGTACGGATCGTAACTGAGATTGCCAAACAGCATGAGCAGCACAGTGATGAACGTGTCAGTAAAGCTCTTGTATCCGACAGCGCCGTGCAGAATCAAGTTCAAAGCTCCACTGAACCCGAGCAAAAACACACCGTAAAGCACGAAAAACTGGCCCACATCGCTCAACATGCGGCCCATTGTGGCAATCAACAAACCGGTATTCTCGGAAATGCGCAGGTACTGCAGCATGTTGATCCAAAGCGAGATCGTGATGAGTGCCAGAAGACCATGGCGCACTGGACTGGTCGCTTCGCCAATAAATTCAAACGGGATGGACACCAGAATGGTGCCGTAGGTGATCATGTTGAGCCAATTCCAGAAGGATTTCAAATAATTCCCGCCACGAAACTCATTGTACTCCACAACCACGACCAGATACAAGCAGCAGAGCCAGGCAAACACACGAAGCACCACCACGCCGTACTCGGTTCGGTTGTGAAGATCTATCCAGTCCGGACTCATGAAGATCGCTGTCGCATAGTAGGAAAGCAGCAGTCCGATGTACGCGCTCAGTTCTTGCAGGAAAATCTTGCGCACGAACGTGTCCCACTTGACGTCCATGATGTGCCGCATGATGCGGTGCGACAGCACGTTCTTGTGCTCTAGCCACTGCACGGCGATGGCGAGCGCCGTGTTGTCAATCTCACCCTCCGGGTCGCCGTACACCAGACGAAGGTCGAAATATTCAACACTCACGCCACCGTAACGGCCGGGAGCTCGTTCGATCGCGAACGTGTCGAGGAATGGAATTACAGCTTCTGGAGTGTAGCGCATCATGGCGCTGAAGACGTAGTCGTCCCACTTCTGGCGGATCGGCCCCTGCTGATCCAGAACCCAGAGCACCAGATCAGCGTTGCCGGAGAAGCTCGCGGCACAAAGCGGAGTGCGGTCAAACTTGGCCTTGGTGCTAAGTTTTGCACCGCGCGATACCAGCAACTTGCAGATTGCCATGTGCCCACGCTTGGCAGCGATGTGTAGAGGTGTCCATCCGTCCAGGTCGCCTTTATTGACGGGGATGCCAGCTTCGATCAAGCTGATAAGGATCTCATCGGAGCTCTCTCGGTCGACGAACAGGTGCAGAAGCGTCCAGCCGTCCTGCTTGCGCAGAACAAACGGGTCTTTGAGTCTGTTGATGGCTTCAGCGGAGCTACGCAAACCAAGACAAAGCGCACGATTAGTACAAGCATTAGCATAGCATATATTGGGAATGAGAGAGGTCATGGACGTACGTGAGCTCATTCGCGAGTTCGTCAAACAGTGGATTGGTCAGGCCGCGCCATATTTCACCTCCCTCTACGCCTGCATTCATTGTCCTGCGCTCAAACGCCTCAACGCCAGAGAAAATAGCGCTGTCACTGAGACGAGAGCGAATCGAACTCACGGCGAATTCGGTCAGAGCTAGGACAGAAAATAGCGACGTGAGATGCGAAACGACATCAGTTCGCTGGAAATAGACCGAGCGGCCATAGCGATCCAAGTCAGGTGGATTGATGGGAAGCCAAGTCCCCAGGGGGACTGTTGAGGGCTGGATTTCATGTCCATATTTGATTCACGCATTAGTCCTGAGCTCTGTGTATGTGCTTGATCCAATTTCCGATTTGGTCGGTCCTGGAGCTTGGAGCGCAAAGTCTAGTAGCTGTTCTCGAGCATGCTGCGGATGTACAGCACCTGGGCCAGCGCAATGCCCACGAGCACGACGTTCGTGATGAGCGACAGCCACTTGACACGCGAGTTGGCGCTTTCCGCAGCTATAATCAACCAGAAAACCCCAATCAGAACACCATCGCAAGACCAAACGGCCATCCTAACGTACCATTGCGACTGCCTCGTTCGCGCTGCAGAATGTACGAGATGTCTCCCTTGAGCGTGAACACGCGCTCCTTGAAGAACGCGACCTCGCGCATGATCTCCAGCCCCATGTCTGCCAGGCACAAGCGTCAGTGCTGACCGTATACCTCTTCTCTCTCTCTCTCTCTTGGGCGCGTTACCTTCAATGACGATCTGGGGAAAGTAATCCTGCTCCACAAATGACATGCCGTCGATCGTGGCCTCGGCGTCTTCGCTCGCAAACAACTAATAGGACAGACAGGCATCGTGATCAGCATACTCTGCCTCATCAACCAAAGCAACAACGCTACGTACGCAGAAGGCGAGCGACTGGCCTCGGTTGTTGATCTTGTTCGTGAACATTTCGGTGATGTCAAAGGTCAAGTGGCTGCCCAGCTCTGCGTTGGCGTTGTCAAACACGCGCTCGCGGTAGCCTGCGGCCAAGTAGTCCCGGTCCAGCGAGTTCCACGACAGCGGGTAGCGCACGGACTGCGGCAGCACGGCGATGCCGACGTCCACGCTCTCCTTGGCCACGCTGTCGACCGAAAGCAGCAGCTGCACGCGCGTGTTGGAGTGCAGGATGCTGCTGGAGACGCCCGAGAGGTCAAAGTCCAGGATGCCCATCTTGTACGGCCGGCCCTTGGCCGAGCCCAGCGCCATGGCCGAGTACATGGGCGTGTCCGGGCTCTCGGCGTCCACCGTGGCCGCGATGTTGGGATACACGACCATGCTCACACTGCCGGTCGAGATGAAGTCGAAGGTGTAGTAGACCATGATCTCGGCCGAGGCGCCACGACGCTTGGTGAAGCAGAGCTGGTACAGACCGGTCTCTCGCACGATGGACGTCACGTGCGCGTGTTGGGTGGCGTTCCAGGACTCCACGGCCTTGCCCGTGGGCGTCTTGATCTATAGGCGGCAGCAGCAACATCAGCGCGTCATGCCAACCGCATGAAGAGAGCGATCGCGGTCGTACCTTGACGTCGATGAAGTCGTAGGACTTGGGCTCGAGGATGCCGAAGCGCACCATCATCTTGTTGTCGGACGCGCGCGCGTCCACGTCCTCCAAGAAGCATTCCTACAGCAGCAGTAGGGCGCGTGAGGCTCCAGAGTGACGTGGAGTTGCGTGGGTCTGGAGCTTACCTCTCCACGCGAGCGGAGCTTGAAGGCGAAGCGCGAACCCTGCACGCTCGAGATCGCGCAGAGCATTAGCAGGCCGCTGGCCAGCAGCCACATCCGCAAGGAGCGCGGAGACGGAGACACGGCCATGGGACTGGGGAGAGCTCCGCGGGCTTTGGATCGAGCGGCGTGACGTGATGATGGGGGAACGTATTTAACCTGGTCATGTGATATATAGACATGTACCAGTTAATTTGATACGAGGTACTTACCATTAACGGATATCGTTAGGTCGTTGAAGCTGGCGTATGTGCGTGTGGGCTTGAAAGGACACCGGCCGTCTGCTCCTCATGGAGAGCGCTCGTGTGATCGCAGAGCGCGTAGGCGTGCAACCAAAAAGGCATCTGGAGGGCCGGCGCCTGACGAAATTCTCTGTGCTCGTGTGTGTAGCTGGGCGCAGCAGCCCCCCAGGAGGTCGTTTGTGGCGCTTTGGCTCTCAATCGCGCCTTCCTGGCGTGTGAGTCCATGGAGTGCGTTCGTTCTGAGCTTAGACCACCAGTGCGAGACCTGGCTGATCCGTAGCTAATGCTGCTGCTGACAGAGCGCACTGCTGCCTGGCAGACTCGCTGATGGCTGGAGACACTACAGGCCCAGCCATGCTGCAGACGCTGGTGACAGCTCTCGAGGCGGTGCGGTGCACGTGTTCAACCACATAGAACGGCCTTGATGGCTTATGCCTTGTACTGTATGCATACAGGGAGAGCCGCTGGCCCATATTCTACTGCAGACGCTGGTGCACTTGAGCGCCAGCCTCTCGGCCTGTCACACGCTCGTTCGAATCGACACGATGGAGCTGGTGCTGGCCATGCTCCCACTGCAGGCGCCAGTGACGCAGCACTGGGCTCTGCAGCTGCTGGACCATCTCACGACCCAGAGTCCGCACGACGCTACGTTCCGTCTGTCCACTCGGCACGCGACCACGGCGCTGCTGAATCTCGCGATGATAACAGACGCCGTGGCGACCCACCCAGCTGGCTCCAAGACGAGCAGGACGAGCGCACTGGTGCTTGAACCGCTGCTCAAGCTGCTGGACAAGATGGCGCACGGCTTGGCCATGCACCCACACCCAGACGACGGCTGCACCCAGCGCCAGCTCCAAATCCAGGCGCTGCTCTGCCGGCTTGGACACTGGCAGCAGCCACCTGTGTCACGTGTCCAACGACTCGGTAACAACTCGAATTTTTCATGTCCCTAAACCGTGGCTTTTCGAGCAAACTTGATGGGAAAACGCGGTCGCGTTTGCCACGTGTTGCAAGCTCGCTCGGTTCCGCGCAAATGTGTTCCAAAGACACCTCGAATACAAGCCCCCCCATCCATGAGATTCCCCAGCGTCCGATCGTGAAACGCCCAGTGACACACCCTCCCCCCCTCCTCCGCTTCGCTCCCCCTCGTCCCCTGACCGACTTTCTTGACAGCGGAGGGATTCAGAACGGTGAAAGCGCGCGCGGGGGGAAGGGGAATCAGAGCATCCGCACATGCGTGTGTGTGTGACGGTCAAGTATCGATTTCCAGAGGTTTCGGCCCCACCTTGCGGCGGTCGTTCGGCCGCCGGCTTTACCGTTGCCGGAGGTTTCGCGTTTCATTTCCGGATTTGGCGTCTACGTCCCAGGTGTCGTCCGTCCTCTCTCCCCCCGCGAGCTCTCCCACCCGGAAACGGATCAACCGCCTCCCATGTACTTCCTCCCGCAGTGGCTTCAGACGCTGCCAGGCTACGTGCAGTCCAGCATCCGCTCCCTCGTGCGCACCATGCCAGCCACTAGCTCCCCGCACCAGCGTAGCATCGACGAGATCAACCGCCTGGACGGCTACGATGTGATCATCGTGTGCACGTCCACGCCGCACCAGGCCGAGTACTGGCAGGACCGACTCATGGCCACGCGCGGCTCCATCTCGCCCACGTCCGCCAAGGTCATTGCCGTGTACGAGGACTGGGAGGGCGGCGCCGGCAATGGCCTCGGCACGCTTTACGCCTACACCAAGGCCGTGCGCGCCGGCCGCGAGCTCTACGGCATGGATCTGCCCACGCTGCTTGCCGACAAGAAGGTCAGCGTGGCGCTGTACCACACGGCCGGCAAGGGCACGCGCCTCGCGCCGCTGCCCGGCTCGGAGAACAACAACAAGTCGGGCGTGAAGCTGCCCGCCATGGTCAAGGTCAACGACCTGTTCGTGCCCATGACGATCCTCGAGGCCGTGGTCAAGCAGACCGGCGTGTACGCGTCCAGCCGCCGCGGCCGCCTCTCGGTTTTCTGGGGCGACCAGGTGTTCATCCCGTCAGCCAACGTCAAGTACGAGGCCAAGCACCACATTGACATCCTCGCTGCCCTGGCACCCATGCCATCGGAGCAGGAATGGACCGACAAGGGCCTGGAGAAGTACGGCCTGATCGTGGTGAACCAGCAGGACAACGCCGCGCAGGTGGACAAGGTCACGTACGATACGGCCATGCGTCTGCTCTCGTCCTTTGGCGAGATGAAGTCCGTAGGCACCAGTCTCGGTTCGTTCAGCGTGGACGCCGAGATGCTCGTGGCGCTGCTGATCGAGTTCCAGAAGGAGCTGAATGCCAAGGAGGGCAAGTTCGACAGCGACCCGCACTTCTGGATGCCGCTCACGCTTGACATGGACGCCTACAAGGAGGTCATGCAGCAGAAGGGTGTGCAGCCGGCTGTTTCGGAGGCCCACTACAAGCGCATGCAGTCCATGATCGAGCGCTTCGAGGCCTCGCGAACGCACCAGCTCGACCGCTTTGGCTGCGTGGACGTGGGCAGCGATGTCTACTGGTGGGACTACGGCCAGCTCAAGCTCTACCTCAAGAACAACCGTCTCGTGACCGAGCCCGGCCTTGAGGCTGACTGCCTGCGCTCGTTCCTGGGCATCAGCGACTGCATGGAGCACAGCTCCGTGGGCGAACACACCAAGGTCGAGTCGGCCACGGTGCTCAACTGCGACATCACGTCGGGCTCCATCAAGCACAGTGTGCTCAGCGGCGTATACGCACGCGAGGTAAACGCCGAAGGCTCGATCCTGATCAACGTCACGGCCCGGTCCATCAACGCGCCGCGCTGCGTGGTGTACAACGTGACCAGCGACGAGGCCGAGGGACTGGTCCTGAACGAGGGCGACGTGCTCGTCGGTGTGCTGCTGCCCAACGGCGAGAAGGTCGTGATGCGCTCCAACCTGGAAGTGTGCGGCGGCGACGCCTGGAAGACCATCCTGGAGGAGAACGAGCACTCGTTCGAGAAGATCTACGAGCTGAACGCGCACGCCAACGTGTCGCAGCTCGAGAAGCTCATCCAGGACGAGCACTTGCGATTACGCGAGGTCGTGCTGGCGTAAAGCGCCCTTCATTAGTAAGTAGTAGTAGTGGCGCGACAACCCGATTTCGATAGACCTCTCTATAAGGAGACCAACCTTCTATATATATTCTGAACTTTTCAACTGACGTGATCCGGCTCAGGATTTTATGACGACGGCGTGTCACACTACGAACCCATCGGTTTGGAGAGGGTCCAGTGGCTGCCCGATTTACCCCCTGCGGCGTGTCGAATTTAGCCAATCGGTCGTTACACCTCGAGTGAAGGTCTTTCGATCCATGGCGACAGGCCCTGTCGACTCAGTCGGCCAAGGCCCATGGCTGTGAAGAGTGTCAAGTGGGAGGTCTTGTCAGCCGATGACTTTGAGGCCACCGCCTCTCGGGTCAAGTGAGTGACGCCCTACTTACTGCCTGTGTCTGGATGGTCAGGGGGCTGACGACGGCTCCTGTGTCTGCACTAGCGCCGATCCACGTGGCGTGATCCCCAATCTCCCCAATGCGCTGCTCCGGTGTAAGTCTGACGGCAGGACGCTGCTGCATCGCTTCGCCGATAGAGAAAACTGCGAAGAGCTGCTGACGCTGCTGATCAAGGCCGGTATCCCAGTGGACGCTCTGGACCAAGAGCGATGTTCGGCACTCCACGTGGCCTCGCAGGACGGTTTGATTGCCAACAGCAAGCTGCTGTGCTCCCTGGGCTGTCGATTGGACCTGAGGAACAGCGCCGGGAAGTCGGTGCTTGAGTGCGCGATCTCCTCGGGCAATGCGGACCTAGTGCGCTGGATGCTCGAGCAGCCGGCCCTGGTCTCACTCGGTTGGGATAACCAGTTATTCTACGGTATCATGGCTTCCACGCCCGAAGCAACCATGGCCTTCCTGGACAAGTTCGCGCTCCAGTCCCACTACGGCCGCCATGACTCGTACATCGTGGAATACAAGGACCTGCGCCTGGTCTACGGCCAGGCGCACGTCAAGGTTGAAGACACGGCGCTGGCCATCGCGGTCCAGATGAACCACCTCAAGAACGTGCTCACGCACCACACCATGAAACGGGTCATGAAGGTCAAGTGGTCGGCCTTCGTGCGCATCATCTTCTTGAAGGAGTTCGCTGTGTACCTGACACTGGTGCTGTCGTACTACGTGACAGTCATCTGGCTGGACCAAGACTGGATCCACTTCCTGGACGCGACCGACTACGCTGTGGCGGTCCTACGTGCCATCGCCTGGGCCTGCTGCGTGTATCTCGTCGTCGCTGTGGAGCTGCCCAAAGTCCGAGTCGGGGGCTACATCCGCTCGCCCTGGAACTGGCTCACCATGGTCACGTACGGCTCCGTGCTCGTGTCCATCCCGCTCGAGTTCACGGGCGCATCCACCAATGAAGCGCGGCACGGGATCATCGTCTTCTTCACAGTCGCGCTCTGGATGAACATGATGCAGTTTTTGAGAGTGTCGCAGCAGACCGGCCTGCTCATCGCCATGATGGAGCGCATGCTGCGCGATGTGGCACACTTCCTCGTGCTCTACTCGATCATCCTGCTGGGCTTCAACGGCGCGTTCTACATCATGTTCCACGGCAGTGCCGGCTACACCAACTTCATCGAGTCCTTGATCACGGTGCTGCTCATGCTGTTCGGCAATCTCACGTACGACACGTTCGGCGCGGCCACGGGCTGGAAGCTCTACATGAGCAACATCTTGCTGTTCGTGCACCTCATGGTGGTTGTGGTCATGCTGCTCAACATCCTGATCGCCATGCTGTCCTCCACGTACGCCACCATCTCGGACGAGGCCGAAGACCAGTACTGGCTGCGCAATGCCGAGATCATCCTGCGCATCGAGCGGAGGCTGCCGTCGAGTGTGCGGCACAAGCAGTACGTTCAAATGACCACGGACTACGCCCGAGGGCTGGACGCCAAAGCAGCAGTCGCTGCGTCCTCTTCCACTGTGTCTCCCGTGCTGAACCTTACCGAGCCAAAAACTTCCGAAAAGAGAGATCAAAAGGTGGTGCCGAATATGATGGAGGTCGATTATCCAGACGATGCGCCAGCAGCTCAGAGTAACGAGCCCCAAGTTGTGCTCTCGGCCGATTTCCTGTACAACGAGAAGGTGAAAGACATGAAGCGCAAGCTCAAGCCTCTGCAGGACGGCTACCGAGAGGAGAAGGCCACGAATGCATCCAAAACAGAGAAGCTGGCTCCGGATATGGTCGCGAGATTCGACGGCCTCACTGCCTTGGTCGCGTCGACCAATGCGCAAGCCTCCATGCAGATCAGTGATCTCGCTGCGGCACTTGCTGAGCTGCAGAAACGACCGCAATGCGTCTGCCAGCATACTGCGCAGTTTGCATACCAGTCCAATCAAGAAGTCCGCGGACCACGGCTGTCTGACTCGGTCGATTGATATAACCAAGCCATGCTCAGCAGTTGAGAGCAGAGCAAATGCTGTTCTGAGCACACGATTGTAGTGTTGTCACGTTCTCACAGAAACTACGCGCCGGATCAAAGTGGAATGACGGCTATTCATTAGCAGCGGTTTTTGCAAAGCTTAATGATGCTGCAACGGGTGGCTGACAGGACGCGTGTTGTAGTTCTGCACTCGGAACCCTTTCGGTCTTGAGCGAACGGATTCCCAAGCTTCGCTCAATACTTCTCAGGGATTGACTGGAGCATCGGAAGAGATATGCTGCTTATACATCAGTTCGCGAGGGAAATCTGGTAGGTACCTGTTTCGATTTCAATACATCTGCAATCAAAACATGTTTCATCAATTTGCCCACTCAATGTAGTGAAAGCAGTTGCTGAGCTCAGCAATCCAATTATATCAAGCGAGAAGGTGATAACTGGACACTCTTACACTGGGCCGCATCTAGAAGTGATTCCGTTTGGACACATGACTCTAGGCAGTTGAATAAGGATAAGCTGATGCAGATCAGCACGATTCCTTACCGAGAAGCTGACTAGCAACATATGCAGCATAGATACTATTCCGGAGTAGTTGACTATTCGTGAGTGACTATGTTAAGTAGTCCTCCTGAGAGGAGCACAACCACTAGAAGTTGATTACGTTTGTACGGCCATAGAAAATATTTTGGCTTAGGTGGTGAAGTTGGGGAGCGCAAACTTGACCTCATTGATCTTCTGCTGGCTGTCGATCGTAGGCTGGAACTGCACGATCTCTTCCACGCGAGCCGCGATCTCAGGTGTGATCTTGGCCACAAACGCGAACGCCGAAAGGTTCTCTTCCAGTTGGCGCACGCTCGACGCGCCAAGCAACACGGTCGACACGTTCTTGTTGAGAGCGCACCAGGCGATCGAGAACTGCGCGAGCGTGGCGCCGATTTCCTTCGCAACTTCAGTCAGCTGCTTGACCTTCGCGATCTTATCATCCAAGTCGCCAGCGCGCTTCTTCACGTGGGGAACCTTGTCGAATCGCGATCCCTGGGGGATCCCGTCGTTGTAGATACCGGCGAGAAGACCACCAAAGAGCGGTGAGAACGTGGTGAGGCCGTACTTGTACTTCTGCTCGTATACAAAGAGTGAGCCTTTTCCATTGGACTTGCTTGAGCCAACAGCGAATGAATGAAAGACGACGTACCTTGTACAGATCAATGTAGTCGTAATCCACGCGCGAGCGCTGGAAGATGTGGTACTCTGGCTGATCAAAGGCCTGTAGCAAGGTGTCAGTCTTCGCTTCTCTCCTTCAGTCAGTCAAGGACTTGATCCTACCGGTCGGATCATCCCCAGACGATCCGCGATGTCGCAGGCCTCCTGGATAGCGTGGCAGCTCCACTCGCTGGTTCCCCAGTAGAGCGCCCAGCCCTGCTTGATCACGTAGTTCATGGCGCGCACAGTCTCCTCGATGGGCGTGTCCACGTCCTGGCGATGGCAGAAGACCAGGTCCACGTAATCTGAGCCGATGCGCTTGAGCGACGCCTTCATGCCCTCGACGATGTGCTTGCGCGTGAGCCGCTGGCTGTTTGGTCCAGGCGGGAACTTGGTGCCGAAGAAGATCTTGGTGCTGATCACCAGATCCTCACGCGTCCACACGCCCTCGTCGATGCCGCGCTGGATGCACTGGCCCATGATGGTCTCGCACAGCCCAGCGGCGTACAGCTCTGCGTTGTCGAAGAAGTTCACGCCGGCCTTGAAGGCCGTGACCATGATCTCGTAGGCCAGATCGGCGTCGACCTTGGCGCCGTCGAAGGACATGCAGCCGAACGAGAACGTGGAGACCAGCAGCCCCGTGTCGCCCAGATAGCGGTAGTTCATGGTCTTGGCCGCAGCAGTCATGGCGGCTTCTTAAGAGCGTGAATTGGATTGTGCCGACAGCTAAATTGCAGGGTGAGCTCTTGGATTACGTGACGATTACGACCCAAAGGCTGGTGCCTGGGTGACCGTGATCATCTGAGTCTGAGGTGTGGATCAGATTTCGCAATCCGAATCAACTTATTGATATCCGTCGCACCAGTTGCCAGTCTTGAACGCTCAAATTGACGGAGATCTAGCACACAGAACACGAGCCTTATACTACGCTTGAACGAAAGGATGTCCCTCCCGTCGACTCGGCTTTGCTACTCGCACTCGGCCCGCTCGAGAGGAGAAACAGCACTTGGAGTTGTACGACCGAGATGGACACATGCAAGTGCTGGGTTTATATTCGTTGTTATTGTCGAGAGGGATCCGTATCCACAAGGACCACTGCGCAGTCGAGTTACTTTTCGCTTCGTCGCGCCAGCTCCTTGATGAGTTCGCCGGTCGAGAGCGCCTCGAGGTCCACTTCGGGCACGTCCAGCCAGTCCACCGGGTGCTTGAGCACCTGCAGGGTCTTGTCCTCCCACGAGCCAGGCACAGGCTGCACGCACAACAAGCATCTAGTGAGTCACTACTGATAGAGCCCAAGGCATTCAGCTGATTCCAACATACCGTGTGCATGTACTCCCAACGGGCCGTCAGCGGCAGCGACATGAGGATCGATTCAATGCGCGAGCCGGGCGTGGCGAGGCCAAACTTGGTGCCGCGGTCGTACATGACGTTGAACTCCACGTAGCGGCCGCGACGCATCTGCTGCCACTCCTTCTGGGTCTCCGTGAACGGCATGTCCTTGCGGCGCTTGAGGATTGGGATGTACGAGTCCAGCATCGAGTTGGCGCAGTTGCGCACCATCTGGAACGTGGCCTCCTGGTCCTCCTCCATGTCGTCGAAGAAGAAGCCGCCGATGCCGCGGCCTTCCTGGCGGTGCGGGATGTAGAAGTACTTGTCGCACGTCGCCTTCATCTCCGGGTACAGCTTCGGGTCGCGCTTGTCCAGCTGGGTCTTGTAGACCGCGTGGAAGTGGCGCGCGTCCTCCTCGAACAGGTAGCTGGGTGTCAGGTCCGCGCCGCCGCCAAACCAGGACAGCGTCTTGGGCTTGCCGTCCTCATCCACGCGGCCAGTCTCGATCTCAAAGTAGCGGTAGTTGAGATGGATCGTCGGCGCCTAATTGCATTGTCGGGTGAGAGAGAGAGACCCACAGGCTGGGAGAGCTGCATGCGCACGCACCATTGGGTTGCGCGGGTGCATCACGAGGCTGACACCGCAGGCGTAGAAGGGCAGTGCCTTGCCGTCCACCAGGTCCTTGCCACGGGCCTTCATCTGCTTGAGCGCGGCCGGAGGCAGCGAGCCGTGCACAATGGAAACACCCACACCGGCCTTTTCAAACACGTTGCCTTCCTACAGGCGCAACAGCAGCAGCAGAGGATCAGCCGCCTGGTTGCTCCAATGGAGTGCGCATAATGTGGTTTGTTACCTGGAGGATACGGCTGCGGCCGCCGCCGCCGTGGCCTTCGCGCTCCCACGTGTCCTCGCGGAACTTGTTGCCGTCCACAGCCTCGATGCCGGCGCAGATGTCGTCCTGCACGCGCAGAATCATGGCCTCCATGCGCTTGCGCATGGGCGCGCTGGTGTCGTGCTCGATGCTGTCCTTGGGCGTGGGGTCCTCGGACAGCGGCTGGTACAGGAACTGCTCGGTCGGGATGATCTTGAGCTCCTTGCACTGCGAGCTGTTGTCGCTGCTCTGCGCGCAGTAGGCGCCCAGGGCCGCGGCCGCGGGGGCAGCGCCCATCAGCCAGGCGCGCGAGCTCGAGAGCCGCGTGAAGGCGCGTAGGGGACTCATGACCACGTGGACGAGTCTTCAAGGATTGTCAAATGAGCTCTCCATTTGGTGGCCGGAGACCCGATTAAGTACGATCGGTGTGGCCCACCTCAATTCCAAACGGAGACCTTTACGTTACGTCGGTATGCTTGTGCGAAGGTTTTCCCTCGCAACAGCTGCATGGGTGCGAAACGGATCGGGACGGATATGCATGTGTGCTACATTATACTCCATGCGATGGGCATTACCATTGGTCTCATAGGTCTACGCTCCAAACTTGACTTCGGTGTCCACGCCCCAGAAGCTCAGGGTCTCCTCCGTGGTCTCGCGCTGCTTGAGCAGAGCGAACTCGGTCTGGTGCGTGCTGGCGTTGGTCTTGTACGCGTAGCTGGACGGCGCCTCGCGGCTGTTGAACTTGGAGTACATGGACAGCGTGTAGCCGCCCGTGTCGTGGATCACGATGTAGTCACCCACCTCGATCAGCGGCAGCCAGACCTTCTTGGCCATGAAGTCCCCGGAGAAGCAGAGCGGGCCGGCCACGTCCTGCTTCAGGTACGGGGTCGTGGCGGGCTTGACGCTGCCGTCGCGGGACAGCACCGTGACCACATGCGGCCACATCTCTGGCAAGTAGGCCGTCCGCGGGAACTGATCGGCGCCCACGTGGATCACCGCAATGTGCTGGTCGGCCCAGTCCTTCACGGCCTCGACCTTGGACACCGTGACGCCGGGCTTGACGAAGATGCTGCGGCCAAACTCCGTGATGATGGACGAGAAGCCACTAGAGAAGAGCTCTGGGGCGCCTTCGTGCAGCGCGTCAGCGTACGCCTTGAAATCGTAGGCCTCTTCGGTGCCGCCATTGTAGATCGTGGGCACGCCGCCGCCAATGTCGATGACCTGGATCTGCTGCTTGCCCAGGATGGAGTTGATCTCGCGGGCAAAGTCCACCGAGCGCTTGACGCCGGCGACCAGAAGGCTGAGCGGGCAGCCTTGCGAGCCCACGTGCACGTGCACGCCCTGGAGCCATGCGTTGTCCCGGAAGATCGCGATCAGTCGGTCCTTTGTCGCGGGCGTGAGCGCCAAACCAAACTTGCTCGTGGCTGTAGCCGTGCTGGACGACGCGATGGAGCCGCCACCGACCACCGGGTTGATGCGAAGACCAATCTGCGCCTGGTGGAGACTCATGTCGTGGTCGGGGCCGAGCTCGCGGAAGATCTCGTGCAGCTTGGTGAACTCGTACTCGTTGTCCAGATTGATGTAGACTCCCGCGAGCAGCATCTCCTTGAGCTCGTTGTACGTCTTGCAGGGCGAGTCGTACACGACTTTTCGCGGCGCAAACCCCAGTGAAAGCGCGTGCTTGGCTTCCCCGAACGAAGCACATTCAGCGCCAAAGCCGCGCTTGCAGGCCTCACGCAGCAGTCCGCGCGTCGGGTTGGCCTTCACAGCAAGCGCGTGGTTGAACTCGGGTTCATTTAGCGCGGCACGGAGGTTATCCAGGCGGGACGTGAAGGTGTCCCAGGCCACGAAATTCGCCACGGGGCTATCGTCGTGCAGCACCTTTTGCTCCAGCGCATGCTTCACGAGTGCTTCCACGGAACGAGCTCGCTTCTCATGATGCGCGCGATCAGCAGCATTGACATCGCGGGCTTTACCGGCCAGTAGCTGCAACACCAGCGACGCAACTTCCGTGGCCGGGATCGCAGCGTCGCCATTCAACCCATTCTCCTTCAGCAGCTACACACGCAACGTTGGGAAGCCAAGCGTTAGCAACAGAGCGCACACCCAAGTAGCGACTCGAACTGGCGTTTACTTGCTGCACGAGAGCGCTCTCGTCGGCTCCTTCGGCCTGCTGCTGCGCGTACGCTGCCCACTGGATCTGCTCCATCCGCTCGCTCTCTCTTCACTTTGGATACTGTTCGGGGCTCGAGCTCCTGATTCAACGGAATCTGCGACGTGTGCGAAGGACCGACCCGGGTCTCAGACACCCACAAACGCAAACACTTTCAAGTCCCTACCCCTCTTCTACAGGCTATCAATAGGCTGCCCAATTGACAGTGACTTGCACTTATTCTGACCAATCAGAGGTCACCAATGTAGACTCGTGTTCCATCCTCAAAAGAAGGAATGTAGGTAGTCTACTTAGTGTCTAGCCACACTAAAATATCATAGTTTGAAGATAGTGGCGTGAACCACACCATGGTTCCAGTCACCCAAGTCAAGACTCCGAGCCAGATGTGACCGGCGTGATCGGCGGTCGTGAGGCTGTGATGGGATGGGCGCGCGTGGTGATTGGGCGCAAGCTCCGAGCGTGGGACGAAAGAGCGGCAGGAAGCGCCAGCAGAGAGACGTCCACCCTCTTGACCTCTTGACTGTCCCTCAGCCCAGTGCCCCCGGCCGGCGCGCGCCCGCTTTCTACCCCGGGTCACCATCGCGGTCAGTCTTCTCTGCTGCATTCGCTCCGTCATTTAGCGCTCTGCAGGGTACACTGGCGGCTCAAGACGATGGCCGTGACGTTCGACGTCTTCGTGCGGCTTCTGGAGCTCGCCGTGGGCGCCGCGGGCGGGCTGCTCGTGCTGCCGGCGCTGGCCCAGCGGCTCAAGCGGCGGCTACAGCAAAACGTGCCGGCCGCGACTGAGCGGCTGTTCATCCGGCTCGTGCTGACCGACACCATCTTCGCGGGCGTGGGCGTAATACACAGCGTGATGGTCGTGGTCACGGACGGCCAGGGCTCTAGCAGCGTCATGGACGCTGTCTCTGCGCTCTTCCTAGCCACGTTCGTCGCGAGTCTGCTCGCGCTGCCTGTCCTCGCGGCCTTCGTGCTCAGCAACGGCCATCGGAACTTCCCCGTGCGTATCTGCTGGTGTGCGTCCTGGCTGTTGGGCCTCGTGTACGGCCTGGTCTGGCTCACGCACAAGCAGTCGGCAACCTACACGGCCAACAACTACGCGTCCACGCTGGTCTACTGCTTGGCGCTGCTCTTCTTTCTGTCCATGGCCCTGGTGCTCACGGCCGTGGCCTTCGTGTACGCGCAGAAGTGGGGCTACTGGGGCCCAGCCAAGGTCGTGGTGTACCAGGAGCGGCTCATGCGCTACCTCGTGCTCGTGCTCTGCGTGCAGCTGCCGTTCATGGTGGTCTGCTGGCTCGGGCGCGAAGCGCTGCTGACCGCGGCCGGTCGAGGCACGCTGTGTCTGATCTACCTCGTGCCGATCCTGAATGCCGTCGTGCTCGGGCGCCAGCCGACCTGCTACCGCGTCGTGGGCGGCGCCGGCGACAACGTGGTGACCCAGATCCTCGCCACAGGCTCAGACACGACATCGCTCAAGGAGCTCCAGGGGCTCACGAATGTCGCGTTCATCGCGGAGGGCGCGTCCGGCAGCGTGTTCAAGGCCACGTGGCTGGGCATCGACGTGGCCGTCAAGGTGCTCAAGCTGCCGGAGTACGGACAGGACAAGGACCTGTACCAGACCATCATCGAGCAATCCCAGGAGTCGTTCATCGCCGAGGCGTCCATGTTCTCGCGATTGCGGCACCCCAATATCACGCTGTTTATTCGCGCTGGCTACTATGAGGGCAAGCTGGGCATCGTGACAGAGTACTGCGCGCGCGGCAGCCTGAAAGATGTGCTCAAGAAGCACTACCCGTTGCCGTGGCGAAGGAAAGTGACCATGGCGCTGCACATCGCCAAGGGTCTGACGTATCTCCACGCTCGCAATCCGACCTACATCCACCGCGACCTCAAGGCGTCCAATATCTTGGTCACGGATACCTGGCAGGCCAAGCTAGCGGTGCGTTGCTTGCTCCAGAAGGATCCTTCATTGAGGATCACGCAGCTGATGCATCTCTTGTGACTGTAGGACTTTGGCATCTCCAAAGTCGTCTCGACGTACGTGAACCGAGTGGGCACGACCAGCGAGCAGATCCAGCAGCAGCCGTTCTCGTTTCCCACGGCGCAGACCATTTTCAATGAAGACACGTCGTTCGCTGGCACGTGGCGATGGAACGGTACGAGAGCGAGAGATGCCCCTGCTGCTTCTGGTCTATTCCTTTTGGCTCACAATATAATCGTGTTCATAGCTCCTGAGATCCTGCAGGACCCGCAGAACTGCCGGTACAACCGTGCGACGGACATGTACAGCTTCGGCATGGTGCTCTGGGAGATCGTCTCAGACGGCGCGATCCCGTTCCAGGACGTCAAGTTCGACTTCGAAGTGCGCGACCGCGTGCTCATGGAGGAGCGGCCGCCCATTCTTCCGACCCAGAAGTGCCCCGATATGTTCTCCACGCTCATCGCACAGTGCTGGGCGCACGAGCCCTCGCAGCGGCCGACCGCCGTGCAGGCCGCCAACATCCTGAACGCGCTCTCCGAGACGCTCGAGAAGGAGAATGAGCGGCATTTGGACTCCAGCGCCGAGATCAGCGCCAGCAGTATCTTCAGCTCGCTGCGTGGCTCACTACTCACCGGCCGAAGCGGGCGCGGCTCTATGCAAAGTGTACGCAACTTCTTCCGTGGCAAGTTCTCGGCCACTGGCAGCAACCGCAGCGGCTATGAGGACTCGTTCCTGCCGTCGTACACCTCGTCCATCGCGTCCAGCACCGACGCATCCAGTCCGGAGAACAACAGCAGTCGCAGCAACTTTAGCAACAGCGGCGCGTCGTTCGCCAGCCGCAAGCGCGCTCTGTCGCGCGGCGGCACACGACTGGCGTCTCTGAATGAGTACGACCACCTGGAGAGCCCCGTAAGCGTGGTGACCACGCCGAGTCCCGTGGAAGCCATCATGTCGCCCATCATGGAGTTTCCCGTGGACGCGATCCTGGAGAACAACACGATCTATGACGTCATGGGCGGCGACAGCGGTCGCGGCCGTACCAGCTACGTGACGGAGAGCAAGCCCACGCAGCATCTCATCCGACTATACGAGCCAGACGCCAACGCCGATATCATCGTCAGCACCAACAACGGGACAGTGGCGGATCGCAACGACCTGGAAGGCGGCGAGTTGCTGTCCAGTGGCAAGCGGCAGCAGGCCCAGGCCAATGCCACCACGCCGGATTCGCCTGTGATGCACGGCATGTTTGCCTACCTCTAGGGTGGTACAACGTGGGACAGCGAGAGACCCAAGGAGACGGCACCTCGCCCTATTTATTAGTGTTAGAAGCCACGGCGCCAACGTGTAGAAACAGTAGCCCGACTGGCCCAGCAGAGCATGTGGATATCTGTCCAGAAGCAATGGATTGTGAATAGTTTGTCTGACTTGAATGTATCCAAAGTGATCAGGAATCAGACGGATGGTCTCAGATCTTCAGCACATGAGATCTGATCCCCATGATCACGGCCATGGCCCTGACGGCCGTGTTGCCATAATCGGTCTCATGGGTTGACGAATCAACGCAGTGGCTCCAGTACCATGCGGTCGCTCATTATCGCTTTGTCCATCGTCCGCAACAACAAGAGCCAAACATGTCTGCTACTACCACCACCACCAACTACCGCTACCTGGGCAACACGGGCCTGCTGGTGTCCACGTTCTCGCTCGGCTGCATGTCGTTCGACGGTGTCAAGGTCGATGCCGACGTGGCCTACGAGATCATGCTCAAAGCCTACAAGGCCGGCATCAACTTCTTTGACAACGCCGAGCTGTACACCGCTGGCCTGGCCGAGAAGATCATGGGCCAGTGCATCCAGCGCGGCATTGACGAAGGCGTGTGGGCGCGTGAGGATCTGGTCATCAGTGGCAAGCTCTTCTTCGGCACCAAGTTCCCGGCCAAGCCCAACAGCCAGGGCCTCTCGCGCAAGCACATCATCGAGGGCATGAAAGCCACGCTCAAGCGCACTGGGCTGGACTACGTGGACTTGGTGCTGTGCCACCGTCCGGACAGCAAGACGCCTATCGAGGAGACCGTGCGCGCCATGAACTACGTGATCGAGCAGGGCTGGGCGTTCTACTGGGGCACCAGCGAGTGGCGCTCGTTCGAGATCAAGGAAGCCTGCGAGGTCGCGGATCGCCTGGGACTGATTCGACCTGTAAGTGTTTCAATGCTGGTGGCAGTCTGGGGATTGGATCAGAGGGCTGACGGCCATGGCTTTGTATATTAGATGTTCGAGCAGCCGGAGTACAACCTCTTGAACCGCAGCCGCGTGGATTACGACCACATCGATCTGTACAAGGTACGATACGGCTTCATGACGCTATAATGGCTTGTGTGCGAGCTCAGGTGCTATTGTTCTGCTGAGCAGAAATACAAGTACGGCCTCACGACCTTCTCGCCGCTCATGAACGGCATCCTGGCCGGCAAGTACAGCGAGGGAACGCCCGAAGACTCGCGCTTTGCCAAGGCCCCGGTGCTCAAGCAGCTCGTGGGCGACATGGATGCGCGCGTCAAAGCGGCGCGAGAGCTGGAGCCGATTGCCAAGGAGATGGGCGCCACGCTCGCGCAGTTCTCGATCGCCTGGTGCGCGCTCAACAAGAACGTGTCGACTGTGATGCTGGGCGCTACGAGTGTGCGTCAGCTGGAGGAGAACCTCAAGGCGTTCGCCTTTGTGGACAAGTTCACGCCCGAGATCCTGGCTCGTATTGAAGAGGTCGTGCAGTACCGCCCCAAGATCGACAGCACGGACAAGGTGGACTTCGCCATGCGCCTGTGCCCGGACTGGACTGCCTAAGGCAATCGACTTGCTCCTGCGATAAGGAATTCAATACAAACACGTTGTCAGGTAGTATCTCTGTCATGATCAATCGTTGACACGAAACTACGGAATGGGTTGGGCACCGCACCACAATCCAGCAGCTTGAGGCTGCCAAACCGCCAAGAGCAGAAGCTGTTTGTTTTCCAGTCTCCATCTGCTAATATTTGGTCTTTATCGAAACTGAGCGAGTTTCTCAGCCACGAATCGGATTAAACGCGTAGTTTCCAGCTGACAATCACGGCAATTTCGTGTTTTTGTTAAAGCTGAAGTCATACATTCAACTCTGCTGAAGCGACAGTGTCGATCTAACTGGTGAAGCTAGGGAAGTAAGCCTTGAAATCATTGATCTTGTCGTAGCTGTCGATGACCGGCTTGAACTGCACGATCTCCTCCACCCGAGCGAGAATCTCGGGCGTGATCTTGTCCACGATCGGAATCGCCTTGAGGTTCTCTTCCATCTGGTGCACGCTTGATGCACCACTCTTCAAAGTGGACTTTGGCCTTTGCTCTGACTTTGCAGCTCAGCCCAACAGTCAATGGAACCATCCAACTCGAAATCTATATGATTCATTGCGCTTCACCTCCTCCATGAGCTAAAGTGTTGGCGTTGCCCAATGTTTGTCTGTTCTCTCCCATCTTTCATTGGGACGAAGCAGAAATCGTAGCAATTGTTGGCAAATACGAGCAAAACTGATGCATTTAGGCGGGCTTAATGATCTCCCCCATTGATCAGAGAACGAATGAAGATCCTGTGCGGTACTTGTGGCGACGCGAGCGTGCTTCCGATGGAGATTGCGCTTGAGCAGACATCGCAATCGCTACGAAACACCATCTTTGCCGCAAAGAACAGTCTTAAATTCTGCAGCAGAGCTGAGGATGCAATGAATCTGTTTGCGGCCAAGGACAAGAACAGGGTCTGGCTCAAGGCCGACGTGTTCGATCGTACCGTGCAGCCAGACAACAAGCACAAGGAGATGTGGCCGTCGTACACCATGGACATGTTCTTTGAATGCGATCTCGAGCCCAAAGAGAACGAAATCCAAGTGCTGGTGGTGGTTCCGCCGCCGTACGTTGAGCAAAAATACAGGATCTTGGTGGCCGAGAAGCACGAGTACCGACGTCACAAGAAACCGTATCAAGCGGTCGCAGAGACACTGAAGAACGATATTCAAGTGACGGCTATTCAATTTGTCAACAGTCAGCCCTTTACGCCCTGCATTGTCTTGGAGGGCTCATTGGGCATGGGCAGGACGCAGATGGTGTTCAACCTGATGGCTTACAGTGATGTTGAGCTGTTCTACGTTCTCTGTGACCCGACTGCGACGGATGGACAGCACGAGTCCGTGTACTCTGTGTTTCAAAGGCTTACTGAAGGTTTCCGGCAGTGCGTAGAGCAAGACCTGAAGCTAGTTGAGGTAGGAGTTATGGGAGAAATCGCCAGCCACGGGAGCTTGTACTCGTACGGATTCATTTCGGCGCTTCTTACCGGAGTGAAGGAGTTTCTTGGTCGCCAACCAAAGGAGCAGGTCGAAGCGGCGCTGCTTTGACGAGACAGGTTGTGCGTGTTCTTTCTGAACGAATCCCGCTGCTGACTGATACAACGCCAGAAACCGTGGCCCGTTTGGACAAGTATGGCTCGACATTGTTGACCGCCGGCCGCGCCAAATCGTGCGGCATCTTGCTTGAAATCATCATCCTGTGCGTCACCGCAATGGCTTGAGGCTGGTCCAGTTACCAGGAGCAGCCACCCATGGCGACCTCCTGCCACTTAACAGCGCACGAACAAGATCGTCCGCGAATGAGCGGGTTGTGGCGGTCGCGTGTGCAGCCACGCAGGCACACGAGTCGGTTCCATCGTGTTCCCAGCAGTCATTAGCGCGTTCGTATTGGCCAGATCCCAGTCCAGGAGGAAGCTTGGATGCTCTTCTCTGATCCGGATGGACAGCAGATAGTCATTCAGCTGATACCGTGAGTCCCGGCTCCGCGGTTCGCCAGAGCGTTGGGGAAGTTCATCATCTCATTGTAACGCATCACTCACCACGGGAGGCCGCGCGCCAGGACAAGCCATGGCTCAGCATCGCCTGACAACGGATCGCTCTTGATCTGAGAGGCATGAGCTCTCTGCTCAAGCGGAGGTATATTGAAACGCTCAGGCACCATGCCGATCTTAAGGTGGAACAAGTCATTACAATCGCACTGATGCGCACTTTACGGCGATTGGCCGACGGATCCGATGGTATGTAGCGTGATGGTTCAGTGTACTGTGATTGCGGTGATGCTGGATCATCACAACTTCCTCTAAGCTGCCACGCAATGTGCGTTCAGCAATGCCCAAGTGTCCCTCGTCACGACAGAGCAACAGAATATCGTAGCGCAGACCTCCAAGCCAATGCTCCCATGGTTCTAATGCAAAGCTGGCGCACGAGCGCCCAACTGCACGGACTGACTGTTGTCGCTGGCGCTCGCTGCAGCAGGTTGCCCGCACTACAGAAGCGCGATGCGAGGCCAATTTCGAGCAGTGTGTGTGTTTGTGGCTAAGACGGCGTATTCGCGTGCTCTTGACGAGATCGATCAATACCTCTTACACAAAGGATGCAGATACGCATACAGGACATGAATTGGTGTTGGATGGGGATGCATCAGTCGTTTAAATCTTAAAGTTTGTCTCAGTGAGACCGCTTGTTCAGCGGCCGCTCAGAAACGAGGAATTCACTCTGGGCCGAAGCCCAGCTTGAATGACATCACGTGCAATCCTTGGTAGCAATAGGGACCCCTTTACAAATACACACACATGCAGATGCACAAGCGCTGCTGTTAAGAGAGGCAATGGCTTGCACAGCTCAGCGCAACCGATGGAATGAGCAGTGCAGCGTCGTCTGGCGACTTCGCTCCCGAACGGTTGGCTCACGAGCGGACGTGGGCTCTGTATTTGGATCATATGTTATATACATAAAGACATGTTTTATACATCAAATAGTTGAAAACATGTTAGTTGTTAAAATGCATATCCTCTCAAATACGTAGTCATGTGAAAACCTGTGACATGTGATACGCATTTGCCAATCAAAGGATGTGGAAGCGGTCGATCGGCAGTGCGCTGCTCGCGGCTGTGGGCGGCACTGTGCTGGCAGGCGAAGGCGCCGAGCGGTACGAACAGGCGCATCGCGTAGATTACATCAAGCAGCAGCTGCAGGCGAGATTGCAGCAGAAGAGAGCGAAGAATGAGCAGGAGCCGGAGCAGCAGCAGCAGCCCACGTGGATGCAGACGCCGCAGTTTCCGTATCTAATCGCGCTCTCGCCTGGAGACAATCGCCAGGCGACTGTCAATGGGTAAGCAGTAACCGCTATTACAACAACTCGCTCTCATAACTGGACTCATGGATGTCCATGTGTGTCCAGGATTCTGGGCTCGCAAGCGCTGGTACTCGGTGAGTCAGTGAGCAGTCTGCCATCCACGCACTCGTCGGACTTACGTGCTCGCCTTTGGCTGTTTGTGCAGGCTCTTACGACGAATCCACGAGTATGATGCTGCAAAAGCTGATGGCTCCGTCAAGTCCGCTAGAGACGTGGGTCAGCAATGTGGCGCAGTCCTGGAGCGGGTTTAAATCGGCGCTGCATGGCGACGTGCCAGACGCGTTCGATCCACGCAAGAGGTCGGCGTTTGGAGCTGGCAATGGCTTGATTCAATGCAAGGGACTAAGTTGGTTGCTTTGTGCTGCAGTGAGCTGGACTTGGCCCTTGTAGCCATCCGTACAGCTCTCCACGAGCTTCACGACGACAGTTCAGCAGCAGTTGGTGTTGATGAGCCTGCATTTCAAGGTGATGACGATGAAGATCCCAAGGACGAAGGCTCTGCATCTCCGTCGTTCTTGGTGTTCTTTCTGCGGGACATCGATAGTTGGAGCGAGCGTGACCATCTGCGGGCAGTCAAGTGGAGTCAGGACGTGACCGGCAAGGCTCTCGCGCATGTGTTGCTGCCCACGACGTCTGCTGTGACTCCGTCCGCAATCCAGCGTCTACAGAATGACCAGGAGAGCGCTTTTGTGGCCGTACTGATTCGAATCGCCAAGGCCACAGTGGACTCCACCACGGCCGAGCAAAAGCTGCTCCAGCTGGAGGTAGGATTGCGATGCCCTGTTCTTAACGGAAGCATTGAGCTAGACTAACGCTGAGGGTTATTCGTGTGAAGGAATTGCATGGCATTGAGCTGTATGGCTCAATAGAAGACGACGACGATGAAAGCGAGGATGGGTTGCCTCGACGTATGGAAGAGCGGCGCTTGATCCTGAACACCGCAGGCAACTGGTGGGCCGATCTGGAGCTCATCTGTTCACGGCTTGCGAAGCAAGGCATCTCGAACCTCTCGGACGAAGGAGAGCGCATGGCTTTGGTCCAGCAAGTTTGCGATCATTACGAGCAAGAGATCGAAATTCAGCTCATCAAGGAGCTGCAACTGGACGGCAGTCTCGCCGTGCTAAAGGATCCGAGTCTGGAGGACGGCTACTTGGGACAGATTGTAATCCACTCTCAAGACGACCAGGACAGCGCCATGAATGCTCTCGAGGCCTGGCGATGCCTGGAAGTCATCGCGGGCGTGGCGACCGACAGCTCTCTCATGGCATCACCTCAGAGCATGATGAGCAAGGGCAATGACAGACCGCCCAACTGCGTGTCGCCAGTTGAAGCGCTTCTGCCATTTGGCGCCACGCCGCGTGGCGAACAGAAATTCCTCGAGCTTATCGACCGTGGGCTCATCTCTTTGCGTCCAAAGGTGCTGCTGCTTGTTTCTCTGTCCGTAGTCGATTGACTCATCTGACTCTGGACATTCATTGGTAGAACGGCGTCGAGATCGGAGTGATCCCGTGCGAGACGACCGAACTCATCGCTCCATGCTGGGTTGAGATCCGACCAATTGTGAAGAAGGCCTTTGTCAACCTCTGGGTAAGAGCGTTGGACTGTTGCGGGTTTGACATGCTAATGGCTGGACTCAAGCGTTTGATTTCCACTTTGTACCGACAGAGAAACGATTTGTATTTCCACGCGATGCAGGAGCTCGAACGATACGCGTCCAACAAAGTGGTTAGCCTGACACTGCGTTGGTTCTTTAGCAGTCCTTGGTGGAATTGTTATTTACCTATTGGATTGTTATGCAGCTGGAGGAGAATATCGCGCTGTATGAGCAAGAGATCAACGAGCAAGCCAAGGCGCTTCAGATCCAAGAGCGTGAGTTCCAGGTCCTGGAGACGGCTCTGCCTCGAGCCGAACGGGCGAAACGCAAAGCGGAGGTGAGACTTCGTTGCCAGCAAAACCGTCTCATTAAAGTACTAAGCTCAGTGTATTTATTTTGTGATGCAATACTCAGCTGGCACTTCGGGAAGTCGAGCTGCAAGCCAAAGCCCAATATTTAGACAAACTGCGGACGCTTTTGACGCATTAGCTCAAGGACCACTAGGCCACTAGAGGTAGAAAATATCAGCTCCAGCCGATGGCGCTGACTCGACAATTGCTGCCTTTGCGTCCAATCCAAGTGCCTCATAGTAATTTGCAATCAGATGAGCCCGAAACGCTGGTACGATCTCGTTTGGCACCAGCGCTACGATGCAGCCGCCCCAGCCAGCGCCAGTGAGGCGTGCACCTAACGCCCCTCCCTTTACAGCGCAAGCCACAAGATCATCCAATGCGGAACAACTGCACTCGTACAGTCGCTGGCAGCTTTCGTGGCTCTGGAGCATGAGCGCTCCCAGTTGCTGCGCAACACTGGAATAGTGCGCTTGTGCATCGGATTCTTGAATAGACACCATAGTGAACGTATCGCAGATATGGCGCATCTCGAGCACACGCGCGGCCTCGGCCCAGACATGCAGCACACGCTGCGTCAGCTTGAAGCTCTGTGCCAGCGCAAACACTTTCTACAACAGCGAAATCCACGAGTGAGCGATCAATTCGCGAGTTGCGATTCAGCGTGAGATTAAGTACCAGCGCTGCATCCTGCAGACGAGATCCTTCGAACACGCTCAATAGATCGTCCGTCTCGAACTCTGTCGCGAGCTGTTCCGGTGTGAATTCATCTTGACCAAGATGTTCAACAGCAAGTGCAAGCAGTTGCTCGAACGGAATCGGCGGCTGGTTGTCCTCGTTGTCAAGAAGCTCATGTAGCTCTCGCAATGTGAGCAGCTACGAATCAGATGCAAGCGAAGCCATCGGATACCAGTAGAGCGAAGGAGGAAGAAGCGCATGCATTTTCCTACCTCTCTCCATTGGCCCATACTCAAGCGCTTGGCCAGCAGCTTGGTCGCTAACGCGCACTCGATTACACGTTTGTTAAAGTGCGTGGCAGCTGAGACCGCCTTCTCGGCCACCACGAGGCTGTTGGCGATCACAAATGTGACCCCAAGCGTCTGCGTCGGGATCTTCGTAGGCGTCACGTGTAGTGGCGAGAAGGCCACAAACTGCGCGGATCCTTTCTGACCGAGACAGCACACGGCCTGATCCATACCGCCGCCCATCGTGCCCACGAGATGCTCGGCTTGGCGGCAGATCTGAGCGATCTCTAGTCGACTTGGCAGGTTCTGTGGGTCGATCGCCATGGCCGCGACTAGTGACGACGCCACGACCATGGCGCTGGAGCTGGAGAGGCCGCAGCCCACTGGGACCGTCCCATCCACAAGCAGATCCAAGGCCAGCGCTTCAGTACCCACTGGGCAGTTACCCTGTTGCTGGAAGTGGTCGAGCATTCCAAGCGCACCGCAGACAAAGTAGTCGCTCCATCGAAGCGACGAATCCGGTGACGAGCTGATCGAGGACTCCGTGAGCGGCAGCGCCAACTCTCTTTCTTGGAAGGCGACGCTGGTGTTCACAAGCTTAACGCGATGATGAATGGTCGCAGGGGGATCATTAGGCACAACAGTATCGAATGCGATGCAGATACCGCACGCCAGCGCCATGCAGAGCACGCTATATCCTTCGTAGTCAATGTGCTCGCCAATGATGCTCACGCGACCTGGCGCACACACCACAACCTTGGGCTGGCGTCCATAGTGCGCTCTGAATGCCTCCGCTGTGTTTCTGACTCGCTGATCCGCGTCATTCGCTCCGTCCACCGCTAGCTGCTCATGCAGCCGCCGAGGAATGAACTGCATCGCGCTTCGTAGCCGCTCGTTTCCCTCAGCAACAGATTATCAGATGTGCGAAATAGCGTGGTACACATAGATTACGGAAGAGGTGCCCTTGTATTCGGGTTGTGGTACACACCTTGACGCATGTCTAATTGCTCAGTCAGAAATGCGCACTCCAATGCTGCGGCTCGGGCGGCGCATGGCGGCTTCCAGGGCGGCGTCCACGCTGGCCCAGGCGCAATCCAGATCCAGGCAGCCGCGCGTGCTGGTGGTGGGTGCTGGGCCCGTGGGCATGGCGCTGGGCTTCATGCTGGACAAGGTCTACGACATCCCCACGCGCATCGTGGAGCGCCAGGCTACGCCCACGACGCATCCGCAGGCGCACTTCCTCAACACGCGCACCATGGAGGTGCTGCACGCGACGCTGCCAGGCTTCCACGACCAGCTGCTGCAGAATGCGGCCTCCAGCTCTCAGGTGCGCGAAGGCTCTGTGCTTGGGTACTACTGCTAGGACATGTGTCCAGGGACTGACAATCCATGATGATGTAGTGGCGGGACTACATCTACTGCACGGGCATTGGCCGCGACCGCGAGATGGCGCGCGTGGACCAATTTGGCCCGTGTATCCCACGCGGAGCTGCGACGGGTCCGGATCCGCTGCCCAGTGCACTGGCGGCGCTCTCGCCGTCGCAGTTCCTGCATTTCCCGCAGAACCGCTTCGAGTCCTTGCTGGCCGAGCACTTGGACGCCCACGATCTGCTCGTGGAGCGAGGTGTGGAGTTCCTGGAGCTGCATCAAGACGATTCGGCCGGTCGCCCGCGCGTGCGGCTCCGCCACAGGTGAGTCTGGAGCAGCTTCATTGCGGTGGTGCTGGGTTGGTTGCTGAGAAATTCTTCTGTGCTCTTCTAGCGCCACGCAGCAGGAAGAGATGGCCGCGTACGACTACGTCATCGGCGCTGATGGAACGCACAGCCTAGTGCGCCAGCTCTGCGGCGTCGACATGGTGGGCGCGCTCAATCTCCAGAGCATCGTGAACGTGCACTTCACGAGCAAGGAGCTGTCGCGACGAGCGCAGGAGAACCCAGCCATGCTCTACTTCATCGTAAGACAGCTACTCTATCACTTGAAGCTGGTGTGTAGTACATGAACTGACGAAGGCTCTTGCTTCTATTGCAGTTTAATGAGAACGTCATCGGCATTCTGATTGCGCACGACCTCACGCGCGGCGAGTGGGTCTTCCAGATCCCGTTCTTCCCGCCGCAGGAGTCCATCGACCTGGACTTCTCCGAGCTCCAGTGCAAGCAGATCATCCGCCAGCTGCTGAACAAGAGCGAGCAAGGCTCAAAGAGTGACGACGACGACGAGATCGACATCCTCTCGGTCGGCCAGTGGCGCATGAGCGCGCGCGTGGCGGCCCGGTACGACGCGCTGGACCACCGCGTGTTCCTGGTCGGCGATGCTGCGCACCAGTTCCCTCCGGCCGGCGGTCTGGGCATGAACACGGGCATCCAAGACGCGCACAATCTGGCCTGGAAGCTCGCCCTGGCCATCCAGCAGGACGGGCTCAGCGGTGAAGAAGGCTCCACGGCCGGATCGCCAATCGAGACGCCTACGCTGCTGCGGTCCTACGAGCGCGAGCGCCAGCACATCGCCAAGCTCAACACGCAGCTGAGTCTGCGCAACGTGGAGCGTACCATGAAGATCCCGAACGCGCTCAACGTCTCGCACCAGAACGCCAAGCTGCTCGAGTCGATCGTGAACTCGGCGCCGGTCAAGTTCATGCCGCAGCCCATGCAGCGGGCCTTTTTGCAGAACGTCATGCGCATGGGCAAGGCCACGCTGGGGCTGCTGGACGCGCCTGCCAGCAGCATTGGCGCCCACTTGAGAGCCACGGTCAAGCGCATCGTGGAGAGCCGATCGAGTCTGGGCATGCTGTTCTACCACTTTGACATCGGCTTCTCGTACGAGGCCGCCGCTTGGGCCAAACGAGCCAAGCAGCTCATGCAGGACCCGGCACTGGACAAGTCGGTGCTCTTCCGCACGGACGCAAAGGCAGCGGCTGCTGGAACCAGCGACGACCTGGTCTTCTCGCCTCGGTTCCGCGTTGGCGAGCGGTTCCCGCACTTCTGGTGCTACAAGCGCGAGCATCCCGGCGACCAGCGCGTCTCGACGCTGGATTTCAACGAGCACGCGATGCAGCGCGTTCGGCTCGATACCAGCGGCAGCGACAGCAGCAACGTGCTGTTCCTGCTGGTCATGGACCAGGACGAGTGGCAGCGAGTGAGCAGCTCATGGTCCGAGCCCCAGCGCGTGTCGTTCACGCAGCAGCACGTGGCGCTGATTCTGCTGCAGGGCAAGGAACGCGCAGCCATGGCGAGCAGCTCCGAGAAGCACCTGGATCTAGCCGCCGATTGGTGCTTTGCCTGCGTAGAGACCTGGGCTGTAGACGCGGACAGCGATGCCTGGCGCCAGACGTTCTCCGACGCGTTCTCGGCTGCGCTGGTGCGGCCGGATGGCCATGTCGGCCACCTGTGGGCCAAGTCCTCCGCTGCCACAGCCGAGAGTCTGCTGCAGGCGCTGCAGCGATCCGTGCAGCTCAGTTAGAAGAGAGAGAGAGCGCAAGGCATAGAGTGATCAAGCAATAAATATCGATTGACTGGGCTACTACACGATGACTTCGACTGCCGACTGCTTGCGTCGCTCGGACGCGCTCTTGCCCAGTGGCGAGGGCTCCTGCGCGTTGTTGACCAGGAACGGCTCGCGCTCGTGCGGCGCGGCCTCGTCCACCGCCACGACCTTAGCAGCCACGGGGCCGTCCACGCTGCTCCGCTTGCTTGTCGTCGCCTTGGGCGGGTACATGGCGTAGACGACCGTGCTGACGATCACCATGGCGATGGCCATCAGTCCCTCCTGGCCAAAGGGCTTGCCGTTGGTTTGGCTCTCGAGCAGCGCCGTGATGATCATGCCGAACACCACGGCGAACGACTTCTCCACGTTGCCGCAGTACTTGATGACGAAGCCCACGATCACGCCGCCCACGGCCTGGCACAGCAGCGCCACGAAGGTCATGGCGGTCCAGCCGTGCCACAAGCCCATGACGCTGGGGGCAGCAGTCGTGGCATTGGCAGTCGCAGCGGCCACATCGTTGGCCGTCTTGGCCGTGGCCATGAGCTGGCCCGTGGCCGCCCAGATCACGAGCGAGAACTGGCCCATGAAGCTCAGCTCCATGGTCACGACATAGGCGTTCCGCTTCTGGGTCTGCAGTGCGCGCTGGATGATCGTGCCGGCCAGAGCCGAGAGCACGGCCGCCAGCAGCGCCTGGTACGCGCCCGTGAAGAAGACAGCCGAGTCTCGCTCGACTGCTTCGTCTGCCGACTTGGCAGGCGCCGGCGCGGTCGTCATGAGCACGGCCGAGGCGCAGAGCAGCGCCAGGGCGGCCATTTGCTGCTTGGACTGGTGCCTGTGCAGCATGAGGTAGACCAGCAGCGCCGTCCAGATGATCTTGGTCTGGTTCAGCACGTTGAAGGTCACGCCGTCCAGCAGGATGACCGCCGTCTGGTTCAGGTAGTTCTGCAGCACGTAGATGAGCGCCGGCACGGCCGTGGTCTGCAGCGCGTTGCGCAGACTCCACTTCTTGATCTCCTGCGAGATCTCGCCCGTGAGGATGAGCGGTACGAGCGCCAGCACGAGCTTCATGCTCTCGATCACGCCCACGCGCAGCTGCACGTTGTTGGCCTCGCGCGCGTACCAGCGCATGAGCAGCGGCTGGAACCCGATCTGCACGGAGAGCAGGCCCAGCAACGTCATCTTGGTCACGGCTAGCGGCGTTAGGCAGGAAGGCGCCATGATGTCTTCTGCACCACGCGTTGGCGGAGGGGAGCGAAGCGGAGCGGAAACGTTGCTGGCGGAGGGGACGCTTGGTGCGGAACCACGTCTGAAGGCAAGTGATCCAGCTTACACTGAGGCCCAGATACTACTGTAATTTGCAGGAATGTGGTCAGAAACTTATCGGAACTTATCCAATCATCAACGGCCTTTTGAAGAGTTGCACACGCCACAAATAGAACTCCAGATGTTGCGCCTATAGCAACATGACGCCCCATTTTCAAAGCACCATCTGGGAGGAGATTCGCCACATAGAGTACACAAGTGAAAACCCCAGCAGCGGAGAGGAGGGGAACGAAAGATTCACTGAACGTTGCAGGTGCGTTGAGGCCCACAAACAGCCGAACCGATTTGCAAATCACAATTTGGATTTTTCTTTTCGAACACTTGGAATACAGAACACACTACTTATGCCACCAATTAGCAAACACCTGATGCTCCACAATGGACTCCATCATGAAGTGCATCTAGGGCCTGGTCATGCTCTCTGCTTGATCAGATTCTCTTGACGAGTCGGCCGGCGCAGGAGATGGGGGCGATCCTGAGGAGTTACTGCCGCCGGCGCTCGGCTTTGTGTCGTTGCTCCACTCGCCTTCGGCCTCGGGTTCCTCTGCCATTTCTACGTCCACCACTGTCGCAGACGCGGCTGCCAGCGCGTTCTGCTCCGACTCGGCTTGGTCTTCCGCGGTGGCTTCGTCTTCGGACTGCGCGTCCACGTCGATGCGGTTGTCCGCCAAGGTCTGCACGGCCGAGGGCGAGTTGGCCACGCGCAGCATCTGCTGGTTGCTGTTCATGACCTTGTACGCGCCGTTGCACATCTTGTCGTACATGAGGAAGGCCCAGAGCACGATGGACAGCGTCACGAACAGGTAGAACCGCGCCGTAAGCAGCTCCTGCTCCTCGGCGTCGTCGAAGCAGTCACAGGACTCGCTGAAGATCGTGACTGAGCACTCGTTGCGGAACGAGCAGCAGCACGGCGTGAACGACGCTACCAGATCGCCGCAGAACACGCCTTCGAACGCGTTGGCCACGGCCGCCGAGCAGTTGCCCGTATTGCGACACACGGCGCAGCCCTTGTTGCTGACCTTGGCCTGCGACTGCTGCGCGTGCAGTCCGTACAGCCCGTTGATGTTGGCGTCTGCGTGCGCTGTTTCTGCGGCCAGAGCCACCACCAGCAGCAGCACACAGGCGAGCGCGCCGAGCCCGCGCCATCGGGTCCCCATGGCTGCCATGAAGAGAATTCGGAACTTTGGCAGAGACTGAGCAATTACCCACGCCTGACTGTATGGGTTTAATGGGTTTTCCATTCCACCCAATAATTCAGCCTGGAACCTGAATAGACATGGTGTGTACCACGCTAAAGGCAATATGCCAAGCATTGTTGGCCTGCAATGTGAAGGACAGCAAGATGAATGAGCTGCTGGTCTGTGTGCGCTTCTGTGGAGTTTGTTTTTATATAAAACGGTACAGTTTAGGAAATATTGGCGGGCTTGAACACATTGAAGCCGTCGGAGGCCGTGCTCACGAGCACACCGGGGCACTGCGGGTGGAAGTGCAGCTCCTTGATGTCTGTCTGGCCCTGGTGGATGAACAGAAGCTGCGGCGGCAGCTCCAGCTGCTGGGCATCGCCAGCCGTGGCAGCCTCAGCATCTTCTTCCACGGACATGTCCCACACCGAGATCTGGTTGTCGGCGCCGGACACAGCGAGCACGGACTCGTCGGTCGGATGCCACTCGATGGACGTCACGGGTGCCGTGTGGTAGCGGAAGTGGGCCACGGGCGCGTTGGGCTTGAAGTTGCGCAGGTCCCAGATCTTGAACGAGCCGTCGTCCGAGCCCGAGGCCAGCAGGTAGGCCACGTTGCGGTTCCACGAGATCACGTTCACGTCGTCCTCGTGCGCGGCCACGTCCAGCATGCTGCCGTTCTTTCGTCGCGTGTCCCAAATGCGCACCGTGCGGTCGGCCGAGCAGGACGCGAAGACCGAGGCCTCCGTGGGGCTCCACTGCAGGTCCTCCACGGAGCTCTGGTGGCCCGTGAACGGTACCTTGTCCACGTTCCAGCCGCTCTCGGTGCTGGCCCACTGGTAGATGAACTTGCTGCAATCGCCGGTGACCAGACTGCCGGCCTGCACGGGCGACCAGTCCATGGCGAAACCTTCGTCGGCGTGGCCGTTGAACGTGTATAGCGGCAGGGTCTTGGCTGGCAGCGCGGCCGTGGCCTTGCCGTCCAGCGACTCGAGCTGCTTGGAGATGTCCCATAGATGCACCTTCTTGGTGTCAGCCCAGGTGGCCACGATGTTGGACGACTGCGGCATGCAGCGGATGCGGTTCACGCCGCCCTTGTGCGCGATCGAGCGCGACTCGAGCACCGGGTCACCGTCCACGTGGTCGTCGTCCTCGTCGTCCGAGTTGTCTTCGTCGTCCGAGTCGTTGTCGTTGTGCTTGGTCTTGTGCAGGTCCGACATCTTCATGATCGTGATCTGGTTCTCGTCGGCCTTGGTGGCCTGCGTGCCGGCCACCACGTAGACCGTCATGGGGAAGCGCGTGCGCACGGCACCGAGGTTGTCGCGCACGATGTCCATGCTCAGCGACGGCCACTCGGCCGTCATGGCGTAGTACATGTCGTAGGCGCTGCTGTCGTAGTCCAGCACCTCGTCCTCACCGAGCGTGTCCACGCCAGGCATGAACACCTTCTTGACCTGCTTATCCTCGTCGTCGGCGTCGTCGTCCATGTCCACATCGCCATTGGGCTGCTGCTCCTCGCCGTCGATGATCTCCTCGTCGTCGCCGTCGCTCTCGATCATCTCCTCGTCCTCCAGGTCATCGCCGAACGGGTCTTCGAACACCAGGTCCTCCTCGTCCTTGCCCTCGTGGGCATAGTTCGTGTGGCGCTTGCCCTGCGCATTGTCGCTCGCGGCCGCGCGCTTCTTGAGGCTCATGGTGGCGATTGATATGGCTGCCTTGTCTTTGCTGGTCAAAGCGCCGCGGACCCAATGCACGCCGCTCATTGGCTAAAAAACGCGCCAACTCGGACCCCATCCAATTGGTTGGCCGACATCAGCCTTTCGATACTATTGCGTCCTTCACGGTACCACCGCGGCTTCAAAATACGTTTTAGGTGCACCACATGAAACTAGGACCGATGCGTTTGCGGCCGCAGGAGGCGACCGCCAGAACAGAGCACGATGATGCTGGTGCGGAATGCGGCCGTCGCTGGTCGATCGCTGCGTCGTGGTGGCGCTGGACTAAGCGTGCGCCACCAACACTCACTGGAGAATGAAAGCGCGTTGCTGCGTGAGGTCGTGCGGTATGGATGCTGCTGCTGTGTGTTGCTCTATGCTCGTTGCTCAGCTTGGCTGCCTGTTGTAACAGCAAGCAGGACTATGATCACTACGTGTGCGGCCTGCTGCTGCCGCAGGAGAAGCGCGCGTCGTACTTCGCCATCGTGAGTGGAATGCTTCCGGCTGGCGGATCTCTAGTGCTGTTGAGGCTGATGTTGTACGTGTGCAGCGCGCTGTGAACGCCGAGATCGCCATGATCCGAGACACGGTGCGCACGAACCCGGCGACGGGCAAGATCCGCATGCAGTGGTGGCGCCAGAAGATCGCTGAGCTGTACGCGTCACCGGAGACTGCGCAGAAGGACACGCTGCTGCTGCGCAGTCTGGCGGTCGCCATCCAGGACCAGGCCCTCACGCGCCGCTGGTTCGAGCGCATTCTCGATGCTCGCGTACGTACTCATGTCCTGCCTACTGTCGAGCTGCTCAGCTTTCTAACGTGACTGATGGTGGGCAGGACGCCGATCTGGACACGGACCAGCCGCAGGATGTGGCGGAGCTGGAGATCTATGCCGAGCGCACGGCCGGGTCGCTGCTCTACCTCACTCTCGAGTGTCTAGGTGTGCGTGACGACGTGGCCGACCAGGTCGCTGGCCATGCAGGCGTGGCCATGGGTCTCACGACGCTGCTGCGTGCGACGCCGCACCACTGCGCCCACCAGCAGATCTACCTGCCGCAGGACGTTATGGTCCAGGTACTGTGCGCCTCTATCTACTGACACCTATGCTGTTCTTCTCACTCGACCCGTACACTTGCTTTAGCACTCTGTGCTCACCACCGACCTGTTCGAGGCCGCGGAAGACCCGGCCAAGGGCGCCAAGCTCGCGCCCGTGGTGTTCGAAGTGGCCTGTCGTGCCATGGAGCACCTACGCGCTGCGCGGGAGCTGCAGAGCCAGCTGCCGGCCCCAGCGCGCGTGGCGTTCCTGCCGCTGGTGGCCACCTCCATGTACCTGGACCAGCTGGAGAAGAGCAACTTCAACGCATTCGATGCGGCGCTGCAGCAGCGATCGCCGCTGGACTTCCACTGGCAGCTCATCAAGCACTACTTCCTGCGGAGATACTAGACCTGTAACTAAATACAAGCGCATCAGATGCAATGAATTGGATGGGTACTAGTGTCGCACCGGTATTATCCCCAGCTCCAACATACTACTGTACAGTAGGCGTGCAAATTAGTAATAGTTAGTAGTAGGTACTAAACCAAAATGTGAGTTTCAGTTCTCGTTTCTTCCCCTCTCCCCCTCCGCTCCACCGCTCCTCCGTCAGAATCAAAACGCCATGACTACTCCTGCGGAGGATTTGACTAGTGGGCCCCCCACGGCGTCACTGACTAATGACGCCAATGCATTTGGCCCGCTCGCGGCCGACCCACTGCGGCGCTTCATCCGCTTGCCCAAGGCGTCGTATGTATGGGAGTACATCCACCGCCTTGAGGTTCCGCAGCGCAACAAACGCGGCAAGATGGCGCAGTTCTGCTGCTCCGTGTGCGTGGAGGGCGGCCGCGTGCCCTGGCCCGACTGCCTCATCGTGCTGCACAAGCAGAACGCCGCCAACGGCGCCTCGCATCTCACGGCCAAGCACCCGGAGCTCGTGATCGCTGCCGCGTCCACGGCGTCCAAGCGCTCGAGCGTCAAGGCGCATGTGAAGCTGTCGTCAACGAGCTCCAAGGCCAGCGCCAAGGCCTCCCCCAAGCCGCAGGGATCCTCCACTGCGTCCGGCTCGGACCTATCCGTCGCCAAGCAACGCCACAACGCGCTGGATCAGGTGCAGATCCAGCTCGTGCAGTGGCTTGTGGCGCGCGGCCTGCCGCTGTCCACGCTGGAGACCGACCAGGAGTTGCTGGCGCTGCTGCAGACAGCCTCGCAGCTCAAGCCCGGGGGCTTCGTGCCGCTGCCACAGGAGGCCGCCGAGGGCGTCGTGCGCAACCTCTTCGCAACGTTCGTGCAGGCCATGCAGCGCGTCGTGTTCGACGCCCGAGAGCAGCACGCCGGTGTGGCCGGTGCGCTGGCGCCCAACCCAGGCTTCGTAACCATCCTGCACGACAAGCCTGGCCGCAACATCTCGCTGGCGTTCGTGAACCCGAGTGACTGGACGCTGCACCGCATCGCGTGCGGCTCGTCGCGCAAGCCGGCGCTCAACCTGCCGACCGCGCTGGAAGAAGCCTACTCGCGCTTCGGCGTCGTGGCCACAGACGTGCTGCAGACGGTGGACGACCGCACCGAGACACCGCCGCCTGCGGTCTCTCAGAGCAAGTTGCACCGCATCCAGGCGGCTTTGGACGACGCCGTGACCGGCCAGGCCTTCCCGGCTTTCACGCAGTTGCAGCAGAAGCTCCAGGACCTGGCGCTCTACGTCTCCTCCAAGCACGAGCTCTATGAGCAGAGCTACGTGCAAAGCTGTGTCAAGGCCCAGCTGCAGGCCGTGCGTCTGCCGCTGCTGGACACGGCCGGCGCTGCGTGCGACCTCACGGCCATGCACCAGCAGCTGCAGAGCGCGCTGCGCGCCTACAAGTGCCTGGACGTGTTCTTCTGGAACGAGTCGCGCGCCATCCAGAGCAAATATATGCTGAGCAGACAGCAGTGGGCCGTCGTGGCTGAGTGCGAAGCGCTGCTGCGCGCGCTGGTCAAGCTGGCCGGCGAGACAACCACGGCCGAGACCGGCGGCCCCACGGCGACGCTCTCGACCAGCTGGCTGCGCAACGTGGTGGCTCACCGCCAGACCTTCAAGAACAGCTACGACGTGGTGGACGTGCTTGGTCTGCCGGCCGACGGTGCGGCCAAGAGCTGGGACGGCGCCACGCCGTTCAAGCAGCTGCCCAAGATCAAAATGACGCCGGACGTCAACTCCGGCAGCCGCGTCAAGCACATGAGCGACGAGGCCGTGGAGCTCCGCGACCGCCTGCGCGAAGCCTTCGAGAAATTCCTGCCGGAGGAGCCGGACGACGACCAGCTTCTGGCCGCCATGTGCGACCCCGTGATGGTCTCCGGGGGTCTGCGCTTCTTGGCTGCGCTCAAGGACTCGGCCATCAACGCCAAGATCGACCGCGCGTGGATGCTGCTGGATCAGGAGGTGCTGGCCGAGGCCCAGCGCTGCACGCCGATCGAGCACAGCAAGGCCCGCACCGGCGCTGCTAGCCATAACCAGACCCCCTCGACCGCCGTCGTGCTGGACGACGACGAGGAAGAAGAGGACGATCTGTTCAACCAGGTCATGGCCATCGAGCCCAGTCGCCCGCAGCGCTCGGCAGCCGCACCAAGCAGCAGCAGCACCACTGCGAGACCGGCGGCGGTGCCTCAGCCGGAGCAGCGAGCGCGCTCAGAGCTGAACGAGTGGCGCAAGCTCCAGCTCGACTGGACGCGCGAGCTCACGCTGCAGGGCTTGGCGGAGGACCAGATCAACACGCAGCAGGCTGCCGTGTCCAACCCGATCTATCTGGCCAAGGTCTTCGACGTGCTGCAGTGGTTCCAGCGCCAGCGCAGCGTCGACCCCGGCCGCTGGTGGTACATTGCGCGTGTTGCCGCGCGGCGTCTGGGCAAGCCGGATGCCGACGCCGCGCCCTTGCTGACAGTCCGACAGGCCCCGGCTGCATGGACAGAGACTCCGGCAGGCGAGACCAGCCTGGACGAGATGCGCACGCTCCTGGCGGCCAACGCCGTTTGGATCAAGCGCCACACGAACCAAGACGTGGCGCACCTGCGCTTGTGTCTCAGCTCCAAGACCGAGGCGGAGCCTGCAGCCCAGCACCAGCGGCCCGTGGACGAGGAGCCTCCGACTGCCAAGCGCGTCAAGCGCGTGTAGGACTGTGTGTATTTCCAACCGTTGTGTATCATTAAGTCGTTCTACTTCCCTTCTCTCTTCCGTTACGCGACCCAAGTGGCGGGCGCTTATGTCCGCTGTTTCTTGTACGCGCTGTCGTTGCTGCTGCTGCTGCTGGTCTGTGCTCCTAATGATGCGCCCGAACTACTGCCGTTGCCGCCGCCGTTGTTATTGTTGTTGCTGCTGCCCTGCGTGGACGGACTGATGGTCGGACGTCGCTTGGTGTCCAGCGCGGCCAGCTGGCCCTGCAGTTGGTCCTTCTTCAGCTTCACCCGGTTCTCGAACTCAAAGCCGCTCTTGAAGTAGTCCAGACGCGACGGCGCCGATATGTGCAGCAGTTCCTCCTCAATAGCGCAGGCCTGCGACACGGACGCACATGAGTCTCTCCGTCCCCAATCCACCAACAGCTGCAGCACGTACCACTTGCAGCAGGTCCTCGTACGTGGAACACCGGTTCGTGTAGGCGTCGCGGATCTTGGAGCGCACGGCCTGGCGCTCCTCGATGGTCAGATACATGCGCCAGTCCTGCATGCTCGACTGTGAAATGCTGCGCGTGGCGCCGCCGGCCACGGAGGAGGACGGGCCGCCCCCGAGCGACGACGACGGACCGCCGCCCAGGCCGCCGCCGCCCAACGAAGAGCCGCCGCGCAGCGACCCCACCGATGACACCGGGCGGTTGAACACACCCGAAGATGTAACGGCGCGCAGCATCTGCGGCGGGGCCGTGGGGTTGTTGGCGTGCAGTACGGACGGGATCGAGTTCATGCCCACGCCCAGGTGGCCGCCCATGCCGTGCGGTCCGCCGCCATGGACGCCACCGGCGCCGCCGCTGAGCGTGCGTTTGAGTGACGGGATCGTGGTCGTGGGGCCCTGGCCTTGGCCGCCGCCCTGGCCGTTGGCGCTCCCGGCGTCCTTCATCGGGTTCAGATTCATCTCTTCTTTCTTTCTCTCTCCCCTTCCCGATCGACAAAAACAGCGGAGCTGGTCCCCCCTCCCCTCCCCCTCCCCCGCTCTCCGCTCCGCTGGCCACTTTTTGGAGCAGCAGGAACCCTTTATAAGGAGTGTGGGGATCACGTGTCGCGCCATATACAAGCATATCAAGGTGTTTACGGTATGCGTAGGAAGCAAATATGCGTCTGCAAAGGACGCATTGCGCTTTTGCTCGTCACTTTGTCGTCACAGAAGCCGGGCCAAGAAGTGAGCTCTGTGTACGTGTGGTGGTGTGGCCACATCGTCTTGTTGAAGGCGATCTTACTATTGCTAACCAAGATGAAAGAGCGCAGGGCTTATCCTCATGGATCTGTACATGTGCACATGCATAATCTACATGCCTCCGCTGCTGGGATCCTGCGGCCAGCACGGCGGCTGGAATGCGTCACAGAACTGATCAAACTTCATATCCAGCTCAGTCTCCAGCTGCTGCAGCCGCAGCACCGCTGTACTTGGTGCAGTACTGTTGTCGCCTTCTAGGAGCTCATGTTGACGAGGCGTGAGACTCGTTCGCTGCCGCTCGATCTGCGCTGCCTGCTGCAACTCGCTCTCCATTGGCGAGGGCAGCCGACGCCTCCGCTGAAGTTCACGCGCCTGCTTCTTTTGTTGCTTGGCTTTCTTCCTGGCAGCCGCTCGTGCGGCCTTTTGCTGCTGCTGGTGCTTGCTCTGGCCCGTGGACGAACGGAAGCGGTCGCGCCACTCGTCCGACAGCACAAAGCCGTACTCGAACTCACTGTCTTCTTGCTCATCTTCATTCTGGTCCTCATGTTGTTGTTGGTAGTGGTCTGATGGAGGAGGAGGAACCGCGGGACTGGAAGCCATGGACAGATGAGTCCAGGACGTCTGTGGTGGGTTCTGCTGCGGGTAGCTATACACAGGCGGCGGCTGAGGCGCATATGCTCCGTAGCCTCCAAACATGATCACAGGAGTGGCTGGCGTGAGCCACTGGTTCTGGATCGGCGGCTGGAGGAAGATCTGCGGCCATCGCCCTGGGAACGGGAACGGCGGCGGAATGAACGCCATTCGGGGGTCCCAAATATCAAATGCTGCAGGTACATTTACACCATCACTCACTATTTAATCAAATTTCACAGGATATAAACATATCAAGGATAACAGCTTGAAACCAAACTTGACTGGTCGAAAATGATGCGTACCGTAGATGCCCCCGAATACAAGACCCTCGACTCAATTTTGTGCTGTGTGCATCATGGGCGTATTTTCGATTGGATCACATGGCTCCGCAGAAGCGCTCGCGAGACGCCGGCAAGAAGCCGCAGGGCGGCGATGGCCCGAGCGCCAGCGTGACGTCCACTGTGCCTGACGACGGATGCGAGGTCGAGATGATGGACGAGGACGACTCGGACTCGGACGAGAGCGAGAACGACCTGACGTTCGACCAGCGCGACGAAGACTCGGACGACGACGATGATGATGATGATGAGGACGACGCCATGGACAGCGGTGCCAGCAAGACGACCGGCGACCGCAGCGTGGATGTGGAGTTCGTGTTCTCGGACCCGCGCGAAGCGCACTTCCACAGCGTGAAGCAGTTTCTGATCTCGTACCTGCCGCCCACGCAACCGTTCGACGTCTCGGGCATGGCCGACACGATCGTGAACCAGGTCGAGACCGGCACGATGGTCTGCGTGGAGGGAGAGCAGGACGTCTACGGCTTCATCACGGCGCTGGGCCTGCAGCGGTACCAGCAGGTGACCAGCGTGCAGCAAGTGCTGCAGTACGTGGCCAAGAAGTGCCCGCCCAGCGAGCTGGCGCGCTTCCAGGGCATTCTCAACACGCACTCGGTGGCGCTCGTGGTCAACGAGCGCATGGTGAACCTGCCGTACCAGCTTGTGCCCGCGATCCACTCGGCACTGCACGAGGACATCGAGTGGGCCATCGAGAACGAGGAGAGCGAGCCGCTGCGCAAGAGCTTCGACGTCGAGTACTTCCTCATCCTCTCGTCCTGCACGATCGAGAAGGCCGGCGCCGCCAGCTCCAGCAAGGGCAAGAAGTCCAAGACCCAGTACGCGCAGACCGCCAAGTTCTTCTCCAACTTTGAGGACGAGTTCCTGGAGCCCGAGGCCGACGTGAGCTTCTCGTTCGACACGCCGCGCGGCGAGCGCGAGCGCGTGGACAACGCCAGCCGGTCGACTGTGGTGATGCTCATCAAGCGCGCGACCCACAAGGCTGCGCTGACCAGCATCGCGGCCATGATCAACGCGTAAAGAGCGGGAGTACGGATATTTAGAAAAACACGAGGCGTTCGTTGCATTCATTCGTTCGTTCATCTGGCGTTGTGGGTCTCCATCCAGTCCTTGGCCAGGCCGATGCTGTTGCGCAGAGAGCGCAGCTCCTGCTCCTCCTCCGGCAGCAGGAAGCGAGACGTGAGGATGCTGGACGGCCGCTTGGGCCTGCTGCCTGGATCAGCATCGCTTGGGCCAGAACCTTCTGCTCTGGACGCCTCGAGTGAGATGCCATTGCGCCAGAAGGACTCGTGTTTGCGCAATGGAGACAGCGGCGTCGGTTGCCACGAGGAGCCGCCGGCTCTGCTCTCGCGAGAAGCTACCGAAGCTGGCGGCTTGGAGGTGGCTCTCTCGCTCGCATGGTTCTCAGTCACAGACCACGCGATCGAAGCCTTGCGCATCAGTTTCTTTTGGTTGTCCACTCGATCGATGGCTTCCTTGGAGAACGTGGCCAGTTTGGCCTCCAGCGCTCGCAACTTGGCCTTCTGCTTGGACACTGGCGACAACTGCGGAGGCTTTGGCTCTCGATTCGCGTCCGCCTTGCGCGCAGAGTCGGTCACTGGACGATGGAGGTAGGAAGACTGGGTCGTTGTAGTGCTCTGACTCATGGCTCTTTGGGGCGATCCTGGCCGGCTCGTACAAGTCTGCCGCGTGGGCAGCTCCTTGAGAAGCGCGAGCTGCGTCTGCTCCTGCAGCTTCTTGGCGGCTGTGAGGATCGTTGCGTCGCAGTTCTCCTTCTCGCGCTGGATCGCAGTGTGCATTTCCTGCTGGATCTCGGCCACTTTGCTCAGGTACTGCTGCTCGAAGATCTCCAGTCGAAGCGCAAAGCTCTAGACAGCAGCAAGCCCGTGAGCTGCAAAGGCAGTTAGTTCTGATATGAAGCCTTTACCTCATGGATCTGCTTAATCAGGATCTGAAGCGACCGCTCCTCCTGCTTGCGAAGGAACTCGAGCTCTTCGACCGCCTGCTCCAGCATGCTGTGCACCTGATTCGTGGCTACAACGAACGACAGCAAGCGTGAGTCACAACAGCGTACAGAGGTCGCACAGAGCAGCAGCGTACTGGAGTCTCGCTGGACGGACAGTCGCTTGACGTGGTCACACAACGAATGGATATGGTGATCGATCGCCAGGCGCATCGGACGTCGCTCCTCCAGCTGATCGATGCTGCGTCTTCTGGTGTTTCCAAGCTCACTCGTCTCTCTCTCCCACGAGCTTTCTCGTGCCGGACGTCGAGGGTTGTCGCTGTCGTCGCTCCCTTGCGCTCGAGTGCGTCGACGTCGCTCAAGCTGTACTACAGACTTGGCCTTAGGCTTCGGTGGAGACCTGGACGGCAGCTTCTGAGGCCGGTTAAGGAAAATGCGCCGCAGTCGCCGGAGGTTCTTGGCGGCACCGGAGCGCTTGCCCAGCGACCACGACTCATGGTCTTCATCGGTCGATGTGTTGTCTCCGCTCTGCTGCTGCTCGCTTTGATCCTCTTCGTCCTCGCTGCTCCAGGCGCTTGAGCTGCTTGTACTGCGCGCATTTCGCCTTCGAGCCATCGCGCGTGTCCTTTCGCGACCCAATTGAGCTGTTCACGCTATGTACCACCCACATGGGTACATACATGTTGAAGTGCGTTTCAACTTGGGGCGCACCCGTCCGCAGGTTTTTCCATCTCCGGCATGACGAGTCTCCAGGCCGAGCCACCGGAGCATGGCAATGCGCCCAGCGCCTGCGACCGATGGTGGCGCCTGGCTTCACGGCTTGTGGTCGTGCAGCTGTGCTGCAGCCTGCTCATGCAGCTATCGTACGTGGCGTTCCCGGCGTACAACTTCGCGCTCGCGCTCTGGTGCGCCGTGTGCTGCACGCCCCAGTGGAGCAGGAGCAACCCGCGGCTGCTGCCGTTGTGCATGGCGGCTGTGGGCGTCTCGGTGGTCACGGACATCGTCTGGATGAGCCTCTGGGTCTCCGGTCGCGTATTCTACGACCAGATCTGCGGCTCCAACGGCGTCTCGATTGTCAGCTGCGGCGGCGCCACGGACTTCTACCCAGGATGCCAGACCAACCGCTTCGCACTGCTCATGCTGATCGCGAACGACGTGGCCAAGATCGTCACGACCATCGCCATGCACCGGATCCACGCGCTCACGCCCCAGAAGAGCCAAGCGCATCACCATCACCATGCGCATCATCACTCCCACCCTCACGACTCGAAGAACTACCATTCGTCTTCCGGCTCGAATCCAGCTGCTGTGGTCGTGCCTCGACTTGATCTTCCGCCGCGTACGGACGCATCACCAGAGGTATAACCGACTCAATAACAACGAGATCTCTTCACCATCGCCACGCGTCTTCGTCTTCTTCCACTTCCTCTGCTCGTGCAGACGCTGGCAACTCCTCCTCCTGCTCCGCTTGGATCTCTTCTGGAATCGCTTCAGCAGCGATAGAAGCCACAGGTTGAGGCTTGGCTTTCAACACTGCAGGCACTAGGCTGGAGAGCTTGAGACTGACTGCACGGGCCTTCTGGCCGAAAGGGTCCTGGAACCGGTCAGCTGGCAGCAGATACGCGAGTCCGTGCTCACGACAGACGTGTACAAAGGCGTCCATGGACAGCGCGAACGACTGATCCGATCCGCCAGTCAGTGCCTCACGGAACATGCGCAGGATGCGGCGGTCGCTAAACGCCGGCACGCGCGTTCGAATGATGGCCCCAAACTCTGTTAGTGACAGCACGCAGTCGTGGTTCGCATCGCCCTATAGGGATACATGACAGGTCATGCTGTGAGTCGCGTGCCAACACTAGACATAGAATCCAACGTACCGCCTTGAACATGTCGATGAGCTCGAGCTCCATCACCTCGCGTCTCTGCTCCAGCGCACTCATGAGCAGCAGCAGTACCTTATGCGCATCCACAACGATACGAGGCGGAGCCGGCCCTCGTCCTTGGGATGCGTCGTTCTCAGCCGCAGAATCGCCACCTCCAAGCATAACGCGTCGCATTTCCGCTCGCACAGCCAAACGGTTGCCCGAGACCTCCGAGATCGCATGGCCAGCGTACATTGCAGTCAGGTACTCGACCTCTCGGCAGTAGCGGATGAGCTCGTCCTCTGGCAGGTAGCTGAGGAACCACTTGAGCACAGCGATCGCGTGGTCAAGAGGCACCCACTTCTTGGTCGCGTCCACTTGGACCACGTGCTCAAAGGGCTTCACTGGTGATGATGATGACGACGCGGTCTTCTGCCTGCCGTGAGTCAGCGCAATCGGTGGCGGCCGCAGGAGAAAGTGGCGAGCGGCGAGGAACACGCGAAGGAAGCTTCGATCGAGGTCCCCGCAGCGCTTGGAAGACTGGGAGTCCGGTGGAGAAGAGGAGGCGTTCTGACCATCGGTATCGCCGTGGATCGCATTGAGAAACCGAGCGAAGAGCTGTACGTGCGAGTGCTGGCGATAGAGACTCTTGACCGAGATGAGGAACCGATAGAGCGCGATCTCGGCGCTTTGGCGCAGTCCGTAGGTCTTGAGGAAAAACTCGGCGATGAAATTGGGCTGCAGCAACCAATGAGAGCGAGTGAGAGACCAAGGCCATGGCGACTCACATGAGCGCAGGATGTACTCACGAGCTCATCGGCGGCAACGCCGTCGGCCTCATCTGCCTGGTCCGACTCGAACTTGTCGTCGTAGATGATCTCAATCTGCTGGATCACGGACTCGAGTTTTTCAAAGCGGAAGGCCATGACGGACTTGGGCAGATTGGACAGGAACCGCACGAGTGCACTCGGTAGTTGCCTGTTGGTCAAACCAGTGAGATCGCCCTCCAGTCAACAAGAGAGCGTGCATGCTGTAATAACAAGGCTGACCACCATACCACTGCTCCTCAATGCGCTCGAGCCGCTTGGTCTGCTTCTTGGAGCGCTTCTTCTCGGTTCGGGCGAGCGACCAGACGTCTACATACTGGAAGGCGCTCATTAGAAATTTGACCCAGCCAGAGGGGGAGGGAGCGTCTGCTAACGTCCTGATCAGCTTCTCCTCCACCGCCACCCTGCAGCAGAGCCTTGCGTCCGCCTGCGATCGGCCGGCCTCGGCAGTTGGTGCAGCGCATAAACGCATTGAAGCGCCGCCACATCATTTTGTGCTGTGCATTCTTGGATACGAAGAGAGGAACTCCGTCCTGAGATGTAAGAGCAATCACATTGAGCATCTTCAACCACAGAATACAGCGAGGAGGAGCACCGTGTACCTGTATGTCCCAGAGCCCATCGTCGTCAACTTCTGTCTGCGTCGACCGCGTGTCCAGTACTGGAGGCGGGATCTGCACTGAGAGCTCTCGAATCGCCTTGTCTTGTTGGCATAGCTGTCGATCTTTCTCACGCAATGAGCGTCTAACCAGTCATAACGCAAGTGTGAGGATCATACAGTGGCTTGTTGGCCACCGAAAGCACTCACTTCATCTCGTCCATCAGCCGCTTCTGCTGCTCTCGCATCTACATACTCAACGCAGTTGCCTTCAGCTGTACGACACCATCACTTTCCCCATTCAGCGCTGTTCACACCTCTTCCTGCTGGTTCCGCTCGTAGACCACCATGGCGTCGTACTTCTCCTGCAGCTGGGCCAGTTCCACCTCGACTTCTCTCCCCTGCGTCCGCAATTGCTCTCCTTGCCGCCGGAGCTCGCGTAGATCGGTCTCGAGCTGTCTCTGGTCGTGGAGCTCGTGCTGGAGCTCTCGCCGCTGCCGTTCCATGTCCGCTAGCGAGATCTGCTGAGTCCTGAACAGGATCTCCTTGCTGGCCACGATGGTTTTCAGCGTCGTGCACTCATCGCTCTTGTCGGAATGCTGCTGCTTCCAGTAAGCGATCGTAGCCTTATCCTCTCGACGCTCGGCCTCGCGCTCGTGCTCGTACCGCCAGTACATGCGCAGCGAGATCTCCAGCAGCCTTTCAAAGAGCTTGAGGTAGCTCTCCTCTATGCGGAAGAGTGCGTGACCTAGCTCCTTGCGATGGCCCATGGTGTCCTGCGCAACGCGCTTGAACTGCGTGGACAGCGTCTGGACACTCGCGATGGCCTCTAGCACATCCGGATCTCGTTGGATCCGCTCGATCTCAGCTCGCTGCGCTGCGTCATCCTGCTGGAGAAGCTGCTTCGGCATGTACCGTCCAGTCACGCGGTGGCAAAGTGCACTGGCATAGGCAAACAGCTCGACGTTCTCGGGCTTCTCCAGCGCCTGGATGTACTGATCCGAGCTGTTTTGGTGGCTCGAGCGAGGGCCGTGGCTGCCAGTCGAGCGCACTGGTGACAGAGAGTTCATCTGTGGCTTGGCTCTGGCCTGGGTCTCTGGCAATAGCAGATCCGTGACTGCGAACCCTTGAAGGCGGCACGGCGGGTTGTCATCCTGCTGCTGTTGCCGCAGGGCTTCGGCATCACAGGACGCCAGTAGATCGGCCGATAGACTCGCATTGAGCGTCTTGGCGGCTTTGGCCGGCGGCGGAAGCGGCGCCGACGGCGATGACCGCAGCATTAAGACTTGCTGTCAGCAATGATGCAGCTATTCCTGGTTTAAGGCATGACGCTTCTCTGGTCACTCAAGCAACATCATGGGATTGTACGCTCAGCCAGCAGTGCAGCAGCTCCAGCGATAAGGCCCAGCATTGTAGCACGAACGGATGACCCGCTCGTCAGCGCAGGTGGATAAGAGATCTCCATTGGCATCCAACCGTTCAGCCAGAGGCCATGCGAATCTCTGGGTCACCCAACATGCTTGACCGTTGGCGTCTGGTTTCGAGAGTCCACTCATCAGGGAATAGGTCCCACATGATAACCATGTGGCGATGATCATTCGAAGCCACAAGAACCTCCCATTTGGTCCTTTTTAGCCAATCACACTGCAGAATTCCACTGATTGGCCAAACCATTTTGCAATATTTCAATAAAAGAGCGTTCGACTGAATAAAAGAACAACCAAGCTTGACGCATGTCGCATCCCTCATAGACGGCGCGAAGAGCTACGGAGCAGCTCACTCTCCGATTTGAAGCCCAAGACACCATGAGCCTGCTACAGACCAAGGAGGGAGCCCCGCTGCTGCCCACGCGCCGCTCGCGCACGGCCTCCATGCTGGCGGACCAGCCGCATGCGCTGCTGGGCGTGGCCTGCGTGGCGTTTTCGGCCGTGTGCTTCAGCCTCATGTCCACCATGGTCAAGTACAACACGTACATCATGACGTCCATGGAGGCCATCTTCTGGCGCTCGCTCGTGGCTTTTGCCTTCAACCTGGTGCGTTGTCTACTGTACGCCTCTCTGTAAGCAGGAAGGCTGACTGCGCTTCTCTCTGTTGGCTTGCTTATAGATCGCTGTAATCTACACGGGCAAGAACCTGCACGTGGAGCCCAAGGTGCGCATGCGGCTGTTCTGGCGTTGCGTCTACGGCTTCTCGTCCATCTCGTTCGCGTTCTACGCTGTGTCGCAAATGGTGTTGGCGGATGCCAGCGTCATCATCTTCACGAGCCCTGTGATCACATTCTTCCTGGTACGAGCCAAGCATCCCGTTGCGCTGCTGTGCTGGTCTGCGATACTCACTTGTGTCTCTGCTTTCAATAGGGCGCCTGCATCCTGGGCGAGCGCATCGATCCGCCTAGCTTCGCGTGCGCTCTGCTGTCATTCGCAGGACTGATCTGCGTCGTGCGCCCGTCGTTCATCTTTGGCACGGACCACGCGACCGCCGAGACCGACGGCAACTGGCTGGCTATCGGCTCGGCCTTCCTGGGCGCCATCGGCCAGGCGCTCGTGTTCGTGTCCGTGCGCAAGCTCAAGGGCATCAACTTTCTGGTCATCGTGCACTACTTTATGCTGTCCAGCATAATCGGCTCGGGTCTGTACGTGGCCATTGTGCAGCAGGTAAGCGACCTTGTCCAGTGCGTCTCCCTGATACCAGACGCTGACGTTGTTTGGGCTCTTGTTGCAGCGCTTCGTGATGCCCAACACCACGACCGAATGGGCCAGCGTTATTGGCTGCGGCTTCTTCACGTTCGTGGGCCAAATGTTCCTCACCAAGGGCTTCCAGCTTGAGAGCGCCGGCATCGCGTCCGTCATGCGCTACTTGGACGTCGTGTGCGTGTTCATCTGGGACGACGTGCTGCTGGGCGAGAAGATCAACCACTGGAGCATCGTTGGCGCGGCCATCATCTGCACGTGCGCGATCGTGATCGCCTTGCGCAAAGCCCAAGTGATCTAGTTCAGTCAGTTCGTTAGTCAGCAACAGACTTTATCCAATAGAGCACTCTATCTTTCACGTTACCTGCTCGTCTACGAGGGAGATGGGACGCTCAAGGGATAGTAGTCCCGCACGCCAAACCATAGCAACAGGTACAACAGAGTGAGCCATTGCTCGCTTTCTCTGCTGTCATGACGGCCGCCTGAACACTTCTGATGTGAAGAAGCAAGAGTGGCCAGTACGCGCACAAAGATTCCAGCCCGAAGGTCTCTCCGGCTTCGTTGTCTATCCCAAGCAGGAAGAAGACAGGCAAATCATCAGGCGCAGCGATGCGTCGCAGACATTAGCCGGAAGACAAATGAGCCCAACGAGCCAAAGCAACACCGACGGATCGTCAACCCACATGATTACGATGTCGTCGCTTGAATCTTAGCGGTCGTGAACAACTGAGCCGGGTCGAGCGACCCAATCACGTTACTTCCAATGGCAGATGGGCCCTCTTCTTGTGGCCAGAATAAGCGACAGGGATCGAGAGATGGAAGGAAGCCCAATGCGACAGTACCGTAAAGACGGACTTGTCCAACGCGACGGGAATCTGGATGCGCCCTCAGTCCCAGATTGCAGCCTGAGTCGATGGAGAGGGTGCCGCCCAAGGAAGGGGAAACGCTCTTGCCCACGAGCAGCGCGCGGCCACTAGCGAAGCAGCCGCATGCGCTGCTGGGCGTGGCCTGTGTGGCGGTCTCGGCCGTGTGCTTCAGCTTCATGTCCACCATGGTCAAGTACGACACGTACATCATGACGTCCATGGAGGCCATCTTCTGGCGCTCGCTCGCGGCCTTCGTCTTCAACTTCGTACGCGCATCGCTTGAGCTCATATACGTGTCCGGAAGACTGATGATGCGGACTCTGCATATGTTAGATCGCTGTGGTGGCCACCGGTAAAAGCCTGCACGTGGAGCCTCACATACGCATGCGGCTGTTCTGGCGCTGCGTCTACGGCTTCTCGTCCATCTCGTTCGCGTTCTACGCGGTGTCGCAAATGGTGTTGGCCGACGCCAGCGTCATCATCTTCACGAGCCCCGTGATCACGTTCTTCCTGGTACGAGCCATGGAGTTGTCCATTCATGAGCGGTCCATGGCACTCACACAAGTGTGCTCCTTCCACAGGGCGCGTGCATCTTGGGCGAACGGATCGATCCCCCCAGCTTCATGTGCGCAGTGATCTCTTTCGCAGGCGTGATCTGCGTCGTGCGCCCCTCGTTCATCTTTGGAAACAGCCAGTTGGCAGCCGGGAATGGCAACTGGGTGGCGATCGGCTCGGCCTTCCTGGGCGCTGTGGGCCAAGCGCTCGTTTTCATCTCAGTGCGCAAGCTCAAGGGCATTAACTCGCTCGTCATCGTGCACTACTTTATGCTGTCCAGCATGATCGCATCGCTGATGTACGTCGGCATTGTCCAGCAGGTAAGTAGTCCTTCCTCGTTACATCCATCGTGGGTCGCCAGTCGCTGACGTTCGGGTTCTCCTCTCTAATAGCGATTCATTTTGCCATCAACACGGACTCAGTGGGCCAGCGTCATCGGCTGCGGCCTGTTCACGTTCGTGGGCCAAATGTTCCTCACCAAGGGCTTCCAGCTTGAGAGCGCCGGCATCGCGTCCGTCATGCGCTACTTGGACGTCGTGTGCGTGTTCATCTGGGACGACGTGCTGCTGGGCGAGAAGATCAACTACTGGAGCATCGTTGGTGCCGCTATTATCTGCTCATGCGCGATCGTGATCGCCTTGCGCAAAGCCAAAGTGATCTGACTGGCAAAGGATCTGGTCGTTTAACATGGCTACAACATGGCTAGATCAGTAATAAACACAGTACCCATTAGTCTAAAATTGTAAATTCTCCAACCAGCATCCATGTGTCTGCGCATTCGACCAAAAGCTTCGGCATCCGCAATGGCCAGCAAGCTCTTCATCTTCGGCGTGGGCTACACGGCCACGCGCGCAGTCAAGGCCTTCCACGCCCAGGGCTTCGCCATTGCTGGCACTGTGCGCACGCAGGACTCGGCCGCACAGCTGATCCAGCAGCTGCCGGACATCTTCTCGTCCAGCAACACGTTTGTGTTCGACGGCGCGCAATGGGGCGACCACGAGACCTCTGCTGAGCAGGCGCTGGCGGGCACGACGCATATGCTGATCTCGGTGCCCACCGGTCGAGCGGACGAGACTGCGGACCCGGTGCTAGCCTCGCTGCGCGATCAGCTGCTTGCGAGCGTGCGCGACACCGTGCAATGGGTCGGCTACCTCTCCACCATCGGCGTGTACGGCGAGACGAATGGCGTGGCTGTGGACGAGTCGGCCCCCGTGCAGTCCACTGTCCGCAGAAGCCAGTTGCGCATCATGGCCGAGCGTCAGTGGCTGGACTCGGGTCTGCCGGCCCATGTCTTCCGCATCGCTGGGATCTACGGCCCTGGTCGCGGCACGATCACCAAGGTGCGCAGTGGATCCGCCACGCGCATCCACATCCCTGGCCGCATGTTCAACCGCATCCACGTGGACGATATCGTGCTGATCCTGCTGGCGTCGGTCGCGCGCCCAAATCCCGGAGGCATCTACAACGTGTGCGACAACGAACCAGCGCCGGCCGACGAAGTCACGGCCTATGCCTGCGAGCTGCTCGGCCTTCCCGTGCCCCCCAGCCAGACCTGGGAAGAAGCCGAGCAGAACATGTCGGCCATGGCCAAGACATTCTATGCCGAGAGCAAGATCTGCTCCAACGAGCGCATCAAGCGCGAATTGGGCGTGGAGCTCAAGTACCCGACTTATCGCGAGGGGCTTCTGGCCCAAGTGATCGAGGAGGAAGAGATCGAAGCGGTGCACGCCAGTGAGCAGGCCACTTCCCAGCAGAAGAACCAGCTGGTGATTGCGGTGAACATTGGATCGCTCCGACCGGAACCGTATCTGGACCTGCGCCAAACCAGCTTCCGTCTGAGTCGAGCGCTTCAGCGTCCGGTCGTGCCGTGCAGCTTCCGCTTCTCGAACCGCATCGACGCCGCTCGTCTCCATGGACTTCCGGCCAAGTCCTTTGAAATGGTGCTGCTGGAGTTCTTGAACGCACATGCACAGGATGAGAGCAAGACGCCAGTCGAAATCGTGGTGCTCCCATTGTTCTTCGGCACCAGCACGACGCTCACGGAGTTTCTCCCGGGCGTTCTGCACAAGGTCTGGGACAAGATCCAAGAGTCCATCCACTCTTCGCTGAGCCTTCGCCTGGGCAACTGCCTTGTGGACCTGTCGGCCCCCGAAGACGACCGGATCGCGCAGGTGTTGCGCCTGAACGTTGATACCGTGCGCGCTACGCTTTCCCAGTCTCAACAAGAGAACGTCTCGGTGCTGGTGCTGGACCACGGCACGCCGAATCGTCTTGTGCACGAGTCTCGGGAGCTGGTGGCCCAGCAACTCCGTGCGATGATCGAGAAGGACGTGAAGATGGTCGGCACTGCTTGCATGGAGCGCCGCGATGGCCCCGACTACGATTTCAACGATCCGCTGCTGGCGGTGGCTCTTGATCACTACAAGATCACGACTGGAGTGGTGATCGTCGCGCTTCTGTTCCTCTCTAACGGACGTCACGCTGGTGAAAAGGGCGATATCGAAGAGATTGTGGACGAAGTCAAGCTGCAATACCCAAATGTGGAGGTGATCGTCACTGACCCAATCGGAGCGCATCCGCTAGTGACTGAGATCCTTCACGATCGATTCCGTCAAGCCATGAAAAAGCCCACGCCCGAATACTCTCTTGAAGTCAAGCAGTAAGTCGTTGTCAAATACATGGCTTCTTTACCGTTTATCTACGAGTCTGTTGTAGCTTGTTGAACCCGAAGGCTAATTCTTTCTACTTCCATGCTCATGGTCGTTGGTAAATTCCCATCGTGTCTGCGAGCCATATCAATAGCTTTCACCAGCAGATGGTTGTCTGATTCCGCCCGCAGCAGTTTGTTCTTGAGTGTTGCACAGTCCGCCCGTAGTATATGCTGATTCTCGCTAGTTTTATCGTTCTCATCTGCGCATTCGCTGGCATCTTCATCTAGCGTTCGTTTCGCTGTTCGACGCATCGTCAGTCCGTCTGCTGACTTCTCAAACCCGCGTTGCATCATCTCCTGCCAGTCCTTTGTTCTCTGCTGCCGCCGGAAGTGAGTAAGCTTTTCGGTGGTCCGTTCCAGCTCTTCGGATTTTTCCTGAATCAACTGTTCTTTCGCATCCACCAGGGCCTTCATCTTCAAAATCTTCTTTTTCCACGCAAGCAGCTCTCGCTTGAGCTCATGTTCTTTGAGTGCGTACAGCTCTTGAGCATCTTGAAGCTGCTGCGCAGTCTCGAGTGTCGTCGCATTTTCTTCTATTAGAGCCTGCTTGTGCTCCATGACGCTGCGTAGCATCGCTTCAGTTTTCTTGACCTTGGATTCCATAGCCATATAGAATTTTCTCCAGCTTTTATTTTGCTATTCATTCACGAGCAATCCAAGCTCATGAGTTTGACAGCATAAATGAAGCAAATGTGTGAAAATTACCTTGAATAGCGTTGCAAACTTCTCCGGAGTACGTGCACGCACTTGGTCGCGACAGTTGCGAACCATGTCATAGAGTAATTGTTCGACTGTGATCAACACACCAACCACAACTGAGTACTTAAATGATATGATGTGAGCCTGTAGTATAAACATACCAAACAAACAAGAGATGCGACCGTATAACTGCAGCTCCGTAGTCGAGATAGTGGATTCAGGAGAATAAGCCACGGGATTATGGAACGCAATTTGCAGTACTCCGTAGGCGGCCCCTGCATTACATAGCATGAACAAATAGCTTTAATTATACCGACTGCAGTGAACCACATATTTTGTACGTACCATCAGTTGACAGCAAGCACGAGGAGAAAATGGAAATACTGGCATCGTTCTTCCGTCCTGTTAATCCATATGAGGTGTATGATGCGCCTAGTGAACGATCTCCATGCCGAAGACCAGCAAGCACAAATTGATCGACCATAGGATGAAAACGCTGGTCTGCTGGCGCATCGATCACTAGCAACGAAGATGCAGTCGAAAGTGTATACCCTGCGATACCGAGGGACCCAGGAACTTGAATGATCTTTGAGTCCTCACGTTGAGTCCATAATTCGTTAGTGCATGGGTCGAACAAAAAGAGAACAGCTACAACAACCATCGTGATTAGATTCAACAGCTGACAACAACAAGTATTTAAATACGAACCTGAGATCCCATGTAAACTTTGAGCACTTGCGCTCGAAATCCCCGTGAACAGCTCTGCCATTGTCGTCGCTTGTGTCACTCGCCGAAACAGTGTTTGTAAAGCTTGAAACAACGAGCCTGCAATATATTTTTCTTCTATACTCTTGATAGTAGCGTCTTTCTCGACTTGATTCTCCCCTTTGCGACTGGCCAGCTTCAAATTTGTTTGATGTTCGATACTCATTTGCTCTCGAGCCACTTCCATTGCTTGGAGTTGATGTTTCAGATCTTTGATCGTATTTTGAAAAGATAAGGTGCGAGCATGAGAGATAAAACCTTGCATCTGCCTCAAACGATGGTGGTAAGCCTGCCAACAAAGACGAGCAAGGGCAAAGTTCTTTGCGACTATATTCGCTTCACGCTTTTCAAGTTGAAGGCTGGTGGCAAACTGAGCAACTCGGTTTTCCATATAAATTACTTGGTTTCCACGTCGCCACAGTAAGAAAGCAAGGCGCACACTTGAGGTCTCTCGTGGTGCTAACTGCGAAGCGAGTATGAGAAGAAATTGCTTTATCTTGTTTCGGCGAGATACAAAAGTATTCCATCCCTGAAGCGTCCGCTGTACCATTCGTTGGCGCAGAGCGTGCTCAAGGACCCTTAAGCGATTTAGCCCGATATTATGAATTTTCCAGGTCCAAAACGAAAACTGTCTTTGGCGACGTGAGAATATTCGACCCAGGCGCTTACAAGCTGCAATTTTCATACGGTCACTGATGTACATCATCTTCCAGCGTCCAAAGGCAGTTGAAACTCCTCTGTGAGTCAATGACATATGCAATACTCGATTCAGAGCTTTTGATCGTGCGCATTCTTGTTCAACGGCTGCAGCAGTAAGCTCCATATTCGCACTGACATGAGATAAGGTCGACTTGGCATCTGTGAGTTGACTCGCCAAATCAGCAATATCTTCGTTGAGTTGCTCCACTTTATCTACTTTGAGCCCCAATAGGCCATTTGTCGTTGCCAGTTGCTCTGACAAACGCTCAGAAAGTTCTCTTAATCGATTGATTTCATCTCGGTAAATGTGCTTCTTCCACGAAGATAAAGCCGTCCGTAAATAATATACGCGTGCCGTATTTTGAAGAGAAACAATAGCGTTTCTTTGGCTTTTGACACGCTGTACACTTTGAATCCACGATTGCCAAGCCACTCTCTTTGTTTGTAGACATGCCTTGACGTATGAATCAGCAGCATACGCACGTTTGGCTTTCTTGAAAATCACTAGTTGTTTCCAAGACTGCAGAATGCGATCAAGACAAGCTATATCCTTGTCCAGCATAAATTCGAGCAATCGTTTTTGTTTGGCGCGCAGTAAGATTTCACGCGCTCTTTTCCCGCTCGTATCGTCTTTCCACAGAGTAAAAGCAAATTGCACTCTAGTTTGGCTGATTGTGACCTCTATCTTCGGTAAAATATCCTTGAGAACTCTCCAGCGATGAACTACAGAATACCATATTTTAAAACGGTTTCTAAAAGTGCTTAGATTTCTTCTTCGTGCAAATATTTTCAAGCGTGCTTTCAAGCCGCTCTGAATATGCGTGTGTTTTTTCCATTCACGGATACAATTTTGTGCCCTAGTATTCAATATGCCGCGGTGGCGTTCGTTCACTGCTGTCAATACAGCAAGTCGTCTACATTTCATCAATTTCCACGCGCTGAAGGTGTGGCGAGTTAGTTGTAAAGCTCGCCTGGTCTGAAACAATCGATGCTGCATTTTCACGAGTCTTTTTTCCCTTGTACTGGCTTTCCACTCGTCATAACTGTGACGCAATATCAAGCGTTGGGACAAAATCTGCGACGTCTTAAATGTTTCATCAAATCGTTGCCTCCACTGTAGCAGTTCTTCAGTTGTTGCTGCATTCTCATGGGTTGCTGTGTGTAATACTTGATTTTGTTCTGCTAATGAGAGCTGCTGAGCCGCATTTAAGCACTTAAGCTTATTAATTTCGTGCTCACGCCAACGTAGCAACGCCATTTTCCACATTTGAAAAGCCCCTTTCACACGGATATCGTCGTAAACAGCAAAATGACGAATAAGGAAATCACGCCTTGCCTGAGATAGCGAAATGATCTCTTTCCATGCTTTAAAAGTCAATGTTGTGGTAACGAGCTCATGACGTAATTTGAATTTCCCTGAGATTTCTTTTTGTCGCTTGATTCTGTCTGTCACTCGCTTCCAACCAGAAAAAATAGTTCGTATCCCACATGAAGTCCATTTTGCACAAATTTTCACTTGCAACGCCAGCAATGTTTGTGCGCGTGAATCATTTTGCTCAATGACTCTTAGTGCTTTTGTTATTGAAACCCATTGCTGAAACTGCGACTTTAATTTTTCATGAATTGAGTGGAACCAGATTCTTTGAATTGTCTTACGAAGAAGCGACCGCTTTCTACTCTCCTGGCGCCAACTCTGAAATGCAAAAACGCGTCGCTGCTGCTCTGATTTATTATCAAATATGAGTGAAAATACTCGGATTGCTTTTTGGTTCGCCATAAACGCTTGCCAGGCTGTGAAACATTGGACGATTTGGTGACTGTAAACATAAGACTGAAATAAATGCATTATGTTGATAAGCCGTGCGCGCCGAGCCAATATCCAGCGCCAGGAACGCAAGATCAGATGAACTTGCTTTTGTTGGCGCTTGCCTTGGTACAGACTGATACGTTTTTGCTGAATTCGCATGTGTTCTGTCCTGATTTGCCACGCTTTAAATGTTTTTCGAAGAGTTTGATTATGTTCTTTTGACAAGCAAAGCACAGTTGCCACATGTTCATAACGGCGTCGCTGTTTGGCTAAACCATTTAACTGGTCGTTTAGATTCTGAATTTCTCGAGTTCGTTGCTTCTCTGACTCTTGATATTTAGTCATCAGAGTTTGTTCTCTTTGCTGAGATTCAGCAATCGTAGCTTCAAGCTGAAACTTGTTTGCAAGCTGTTCTTGTTTCCATGCCCGAAACATATCGTGATGGGCTTCAAGCATGATATGCGTTTGCCATCTTGACCATGCTCGTTGTAAGGCACTAATAGAATAATTTCCAACCCATCGCCTTACAAATATGCGCACTCGCTTTCGACTGGACATAAAATCTTGCCACTCGCGTATGCAACGTGCTAGAATTCCACTTTTCCATCGTTTCAGCATATTAGCAGACATAGCACGTAAGGCTTTTGAATATACCACTGCATTCTGCCACGCAGCAATGACTTGTCGTAAACAAGTTAAAGATTGCTTCGTTTCAAGTAGACGAGTACGCCATTTCTGTTCGAGCTCTTGTTCGTGTGTTACCTTCAAACCGACTTGGATATTTTCAATAGTTGACCTCCATCGCGTAAAGTTCACTGACATGCCCATCTTTTGGAAGTTCATCGCCATATTGCCGATTATATTTTTGCTATACTGCCTTTGACGTTTAAACTCGACCCACTGACTGAACATGCGTCGACTCTGGCGATGCTTCAAATGACAAATAACTCGCCATTTAATCGTGTCACGCTCCTTTCGGTCATTCACATCCTGTTTCCACGCGTTAAAGCAGCGCATAACTCCAATTTGCTTCATACGCATAACATAATTCCGTGCGACAAGGCTATATCGTTGCTGGAACTTGGTCTGCGTATGCCAAGCCAATATCTTGCGTTGTATTGTAATTCGAAAGCGAAATACTCGAAAGTTTTGAATACGCGCTTTTTCGATCCGCAATACACGCGATAATTGATACCAATGCTTCAAAGTCTTGCTGCGTAACTCATTATCGGTTCTCTTTTGGAAAAACGTGCCCAATCGTTGCTGAAGGTTCAGTTGAGCTGTGTGACTACGTTTCACAATTATTGAATGCTGGTTTCGCTCTGCGATTAATTGATTTTTTACGTCCAAAGATTCCAATTCAAGGCTTGCCATCTTCTCTTTCAGGTGCTCGATCGTCTTTTTAGATTCAAGAAGCATCTGCTGTAACTGATTGCTTTGTTCTTGAGCTGCTTCAATATTATGGCAAGTGCAAGTAACATGAAACCATTGCTTCCATGCACGACGCGTTTGGTGGCTGTGAACCAGTTTATCGATCCGTTCGCTAGCCATAGAGAATCGTGCCTGCTTACGAGCGACTTGCCTCCACTGGCCAAATATGGATCGAACATTCAACTGGATCCGACCGCGAAGCATGCACACCACCTTCCCACGTATTTCAGCTTGATGACGAGAATTGCGACGCCATTGCTGGAAAATACGCCAGAGAAGTGTTTGTGTCTTCCTTCCAATGACCAGCGCCACTTGATTCATGCGCAAACGCTCGAAACGGGACGCATGGAGTTGCTGGATCGCATCAACAGATTCGCGGCCACTCTGCTGCAGTCGATGGTTCATGGTGTTGACTTCCCACTTGGTCCACGCCTGTCGTAGTCGAGTCGTCACCCATCGCTCCAGCACAATCGCTACACGCTGCTTGGCCTGTTGATTACGGTCCTGCTGCAGCCTATTCAGCTGGTTCTGCAGATCCTGCACCCCCTTTTGCTGGTCGTCCTTCGTTTGCTGGTAGAGCTGATGCAGCGCGTCGTATCTAAGTGCGAGCTCTTCCTTTTCGTGCACCACTCGCTCCAGCGTATCGCGCAGCGTCTGGCCGGCCAGCGCCACACGGGACGAGACCTGCGGATCCAGAGCAAACTTCTGCTGGTACTTTTGCACTTGCTGCGCATGCTTCGCCTTGAACTCTGCGAGCTGTTTCTCCATTTGTTGCATGCGCTGGCCGTGCAGGTCGTTCATTTGGGCCTTTTCCGCACGCAGCAGGCAGATCTCGTGGCGCAGTTGCTCTTCAACGTCGCTGCTGGTCTCTGGTTGCTGGGCGACCTGCTGCTTGGAGAGTGGCAGCATCTGCAGCTGCTTCTTGAGCTGCTCATTCTCCTGCTGCAGCTGGATGTACGAGTCGTACAGCGACGTCACGCACAGCGCCGACTTCCACTGCTCGCTCGGAGGCTCCATGGTGCGGCGACGCTTGAAGAGTGCGCGCATTTGGTTGCACGAAGGTGCAGGTTACCCCTCCGCCGTCATGGATGTTGTGTGAAGGTCGCTTGAGCGGGTTTGAATTTCCCGCTTGCCTTTGGCTCATATCCAATTACCGGCGGCGTAATAGGGAGGAAGGGCGACGCCATGCAGCGCTGGCCACCGACGCCCGAGACGCCCTGGCGGCAGCAGAGCACGGCGCAGCAGGGCTTCGTCACGCCAGAGCCGCGCTCAGCCGCGACCGCGGGCGATTTCTATTCGCCAGAGCCGCGTACCCGTGAGGAGGAAGAGGACGACGACGATGCTGATGCGCGCGCGAATGACCCGCCGTTCGACAGCTCGTCGCCGAGTGAGTTTGTTCAGACGCACTTCCAGCGCCGCAACCGCCTGGAAAACCGGCTCCAGGATCTGCAGAAGGATGTCGCGAGCCTGACGCTGAAGCTGCGGTCAGGCTCGAACCGCAGTACGTCGACGGCCGGCGGCCAGGCTTCGCTTGATATGATCACGCCGCCTCCAGCGCCAGCGTCGACAGGCATCGCAAACAACACGAGCCTGTCTATAGAAGACGATGCGCCCTTCCTGCGGCGGAAGAGCTCCAAGAAGGTAGGATACATGATGCGAATGCAGACTGATCGAGTGGTGGTATGCTAAGTGGGTTTTCCATCCAGACAATGCGCACACAGAAGCAGCCAGCGACCCGCACTCGACTAGGTACCGCTCGCGGATGGATCATCGTTGGATTGTCATTGGAATGGTGTGCTTAAGCTGCTTGGTGTTGTAGAAATGGGTGAGAACACGACACCGACGACGCGGATTCCAGGCGGCAGCAGCCGCGCAATGATGCGAGAGCTGCATACAGTCACGATCGAACGTGACCAGCTCCGGTTGGAGCTTGACAAGACCAAACGGATGCTGCTGACGACCGAGAAGAAGTACGAAGAAGCGCTGAAGAGCAAGGCCTCGTACGAAAAGCTGAAGGCGCACTGCGATTCGCTGCAAGAGTCCCTGGATTTGTCTGAGAAGATTCGACTGCGACAGAAGAAGCTTTTGCAGCAGTTCCAGCAGCAACAGACGATCAAGTTTGATCCCTATGGAGTCAAGAAGGCACCGGTGCCGTCAGCAACGCAAGGATCGAGGCTGCCCGCTCAAAGTTATAGAGCGAGAACCACTTCAAGCTCCAAGCAAGACCAGCATTACGACGTGCTGGACTCTCTGGTGCAGTCTTCCCCCGTGGAGAATGGCCTCAGTGGGATTGACGCCGCCACGTCTCGGCTGCGATCGCGATCCGACCAGCACTCTCAGAAAGCACGAACGATCAGCCAAACTCGATCCAATTTTGACAGTCTGCTTCACACGGTTCATGCCCCTCGAACTGGTGGTCGACAAGCAAATGGCGGCGTCATCGCTAGCAAGAGCGCTCGTGAAAGCTCAAGGACGCGTCGCGGGAACGAAGAGGAGGCTCCAAATGCCTTTAAGAGAGTGCGATCCAAATCACATGGGGCTACGTTGTCTAGCAACACGGTTACGAATGCGCCTACCACTCCCACCAAGCGACCAAGCCGACCACACTTCTTGGCATCAACCCAAGCAAGTCGAAGTCGTCGGGAAGCGCTCTCCAAAGACCCAGCTAATCTGCGTCGACGCCCTTTTGTGGTCTAAGGACTGAGCCCATTAGCGTCATTTGGCAAATTGGCCAAACAATATTTAGCAGCATTTTGACCTAAAAATATGCTCAATCGCTCGCTCGCTCGCTTTGGAATCATCACAGTTCCGGCAAGCAAACGGACAATTCCGTCTATTCATCATGCAGACTTGATCACAAGCGCGTCAAATCAAAGACCTTTAGTGCGATGCCCTACAACGAATCGCGCATCAACGCCGCCATGGGGCTCGAGCGGCTCGTCGACAAAGCTTACCAGGCCCTGCTTGGTGTCGTGCACACGACAGCTGTGAGCAAGCGCGTTCTCGTTCGGCCTCCGTTTACGTTTCTGCACAAGCTGCTTGTGGAGACTCTGGCCGAGTACTCCATCTTCACGTACCAGCAGCTGTCGTTCGCTGAGCTCGTGACCAAGGAGGACAAAGTACGTTCAAAGGTGCTGCTAGTATCTGTTGTCGTACGTAGCTCATGTGCTCAATTCTTTCCCAGGCTGCCTTTCTTGTGCGCGCCATAGCGTTCGTGACATTTGCCATGGTGCATCGGAAGGAGAAGCGGACGTCCTGCCTTCTGCTGGTGAGCCCGATCAAGGTTTTGGCTGGTGTGGCCGTGGAAGATACACTGGAGTTCCTGCTACAGATGTGCGATGTCTGCAAATCCACAGATCGAAGTGCAAAGCTCGCTGCAGCCAATGACGTGGTCACCAAGGGTGATGCCAATCTGTATACCTCCGGCGTCATGTTCCGAAGAGGACTGCTCATGATCCAGGCGATCGTACGAGCATTTATTAAACGCCGAGCAGGGAAACGGAAGTCGCTACAAGCCTCGGTTCTGCCGTCCGGACCGGTGACGATGGCTGTGGGCACTCGCTTTCTCAAGGAACTCGCTGACGGACGCATCTACGATGGAGTGATCAAGGATATCAAAGACAGCCGATACATTCTAAATTACGAGCAGGATGCGCATGCCCAGGACGAAGTTGACGAGATCGAAATGAAGATCATAGTGGAGGAATCCCAGCGCCTGGCTGTTCTGCGTGAGAAACTCGTGACCAGATCTCTATCCAGGAGTCTGAGCTTTGCTGGCGTGTTGGAGGATACCGATATCTCCCTCACGGGGCTTCCGGATCTCTCCGTGTCCTTGAACGAAGTCGAGCCTCCACCTCAGAAGCCCAAATTGGTCAAGCGAGTGACTTCGCGAGACCCACAGCAATTCGCTATCAAGTCTGCCGCAGGCCCAGGACATCTGGCTCGCTCTCAGTCGCACAATAATTTCGGTATCACCAAACCGTCTGAGCTGGAGAAGGCCGACGCCAATTCGTCGTCGCGTTTGCAACGAATTGGAAGCCAAGAAGAAGCACCAGAGTCGGAATTGCCTTCCGAGAGACCAGCGGGTGGGGATTCGGGTCCGGTTCCAGGGGCCAACAATACAAAATTGAAGATGCGGAAGAGTGCTGGGGACGGAGGAACGTCGTCCTGGCAGAAATCCCTCAAGGGGCTGCTAGCGAAAGGGCAAGAATCACCCGAGCCGGGGCAGGCTGACGCACCTCCAGTTTTGCAAGTAAGCGTCGCTGATACTGGGTCTCTCAAAGCTTCAACAACGAACCAGCAACTAGAGATTGGCGGGCAGAAAACAATCAGGTGAGCGATCAACCATGTCCGACATTTGATGAGCCACACTGTGCTCTAACCATCTTGCATGCTGGTGGTGTAGAGCATTGACCCACACCCCCAATCTACCCAAGCTGTCCATCCCTGGAACGAAACCTTTGAACGCATCGAATTCGAAGCGGAAGCTGTCAACGAGATCGTCATCAGGTTCACTGCACAAGAGCAGGAGCCTGCAACAGATCGACCAATCATCAACCAATTCACTGGATACCGCCTCAGTTGGAATGATACCCGTGAATGCCCAAGCGCGAGCGCGTCCTCTCAATCGCAGCAACACTACGGTGACACTGAATGGGCGGAACTTGGCCAGTCTCGATCCACGCGAGAAATCGTTTGCGAACATTCCAGATCACGCTGTGGACGCCGCGTTCGCTGGAACGTATCAGCTGACGGATCAGAAGACCCAGGAAAAGCTTGTGCTCTTCCGCGAGATCGTGCACCGCATCGACACCTACATGAAGCGCAAGCATCTGCGGGTCATTGATCTGTTCCGATTCTGTGACGCGGACGGCAACGGCATCATTTCACCCCAGGAAATGATCGACACGCTGTCGCAAATGGAGATCCAGCTGACCGCCGAGCAGGGCCGCGATTTCATCAACTACATTGACAAGGACGGTGACGGATCGATCGATATCGACGAGTTTGAAGAGCTCATGCGTCTGGCGCGACGCAACGAGGCGCAGAGGGAGCAGCTCAGAAAGGATTTGCAGCACTCACGACGTGCTACGCAGATCGAAGCCAAGCCTGTCAACAAGTTTAACGTCTTTATCAAGCACAAGCAGCGAATCTGCGAGGAAATGAGGGCCAACGATGTCGGCGGAACCATCAGTGTGTCACACATTCGATCGATTCTTCTCCGCCTTGAGATCCCGGGGCTTGACGAGTCGCTTGTGAACGCATTCATAGACCGTACTCTGGCAATCGAAAGCTCGGCTGCGTCAACCGTCAGTGGAGCCCCAACGTCAGCGGATATGCCTGCCGTGCACACTAAAGGATCGAGTTCTCCACGGCCCATGTCCGCATCTGCATCCAACGGAACTGTCATTCACATCCGCAAACTCATTCGGACGATGGACGACCTCGTCTGGACCAACAAATCCAATCGCTTTTTAGATCAGTCCTGGCTGAACCAATTCGACTCTCAACTTGAGCGCGCAGTGCGCGAATATGAGCTGCTGTAGTAACCAATAGCACAATTGAAAGTGAAACCCAAGGCTCAATATGTTTTCATCTGATCATTGTTTTGCTGTCGCGCTTATGTCGCACGTTTTGCTTTGGATCGATGCTTGGGACAGAATGCGCGCAGCTGACCGCCCTCACTCATAAACATATCGTACTCGCCGCGACTCTCTCGCCCACAGAGAGGGTGGAAATACGTCAAGCACGATCCGCGGAAGCACTTGATGCATCCATCCTTCTCTTGGCATAATGCGCAAGCGGGGCCTCGTGTTTCACCAATTGCTTCTGGTACATTCTTCACGCCGCTCATGCGCTCAACGTCCGAAAATTGCACGCCTGGCGCCCAAAGTGCGCATACGACATGCACCCAAGCGCCTTCGCAGGTTTGTTTGAATGCGCTACTTGGTCGGACCAACGGGCACAATGCGCATTTCTAGTGCAGCATCAAACCAAGATCAGTTTTCAAGCACACATATTCAATACATAAAAGAAGACATACCGCTTCGGCGTTCGCGTTCTCGGCTTTAGCACAGAAATCGCAGTACCACGGCGTGTCTCCATCAGGAACAGCGCCGATACCATAGCAATACTGCAGAGAAAAAACATTAGCGTTGAACGAGCGTACACAAAGCCATACAAGACATACCTTATGAACGGCCACAGAGCATTTTTCGCACTGGACAATCGGATCGTCCACGTAACCTTGGTCACTGAAGCAAACACGACACCACATTTCTGAATCCATTTGTGGATCAACAAGGCCCTTCGCTTTGCTTTGCTTTCGTCCACGCTTGTTTGAAGCTTTTTCTCGACGCTTTTGACGAGGTTGGTCTTCGTCAGAGTCTTCAGGTTCTTCGTCTTCGTCCTCTTCCTCCTCCTCTTCTTCTTCTTCCTCTTCCTCTTCTTCTTCAGCTTCATCTTCCTCCTCGTCCTCGTTGGCATCACGTTCTTCGCGCTCTTCATGTTCTGCGTGCTCGGCTTCTTGCTCGGAGCTTACTTTTGCCTCACTTTGCACTACCTGCTCCTTTTCGTGGTCAGAGGCTTCGTCACCCGACGCAGGTACCTCCTTCTTTTTGCTCTCTTTAGCGTTAGGATCCATGGCCTTCTTGATGACCGGATCGGACATTAATGCCTTGCGAAGTTGCTTCTGGACCTTGGCGATGCTGCTCTCTACCTTCTGAATGGCGAAGTCACCACCAGTAATTTGCAAGGCAACGCGAATTCCACTTTGAACGACAAACCCTGAGGACTGTCGTCTGTTGTTTTTCTTTGGTTGACGAACAGGCACGACCTCTTCCTCCTCAAACTCATCATCTTCACTCGAATACGCCACACGCTCTCGGCGCTTTCCATTCGACTTCGTCTTCTTTCGGGAACCAGACTGTGATTTTCGGCCAGTCGGAGTAGTCTCCTTCTTCGTCCCGTCCAGAAATTCCAGGTACATCAGTTCGCTTTCTACATCTTGGTTCCTTCGTCGTTTTGGCCGTTCGATGACTTCGAGCCAGTCACTTGCCACATGACGGACATTCACAATGTTTTTCAAGATCGGGCCAGTAACCTTGAGCTCAATCAAGATCGACAAAATTTGATCTGCCTCCGCCAGTGAGCCGCCACGCTGGCGCTCTCGTACAAGGGCTCGAGCCAGCTCCCGCAGCTCCTCGAGGAATTTCTTGATATCCTCCTTAGAAGCACTCGACAGAGTGCCTTCTTGAACTTTGGTCATCAGCAGCTGGACAGGCTTTGGTCCAAGAACCTTTTCCCAGAACTGATCGTCGTTGAAATCAATCGTGCTGTCTGACGCCTCAGCAGTGAACGATGCTTTCGAAAAAGAAAGGGCTGAGCTCTGGGACGCTGTCGGGTGCTGGGTCCCATTTTCACCGTCCTTATCGTCGTCATTGTCACCTCCAGTGGGATCGTAACGAATCGTTCGACTGGAAGAGAGTAATTGGTCGATATCCAGCTCATTGATTGCTCGATTTTCAGGATCTTGCTCATCGTCTTCACCCATGATTGCATACGCACCGTAGCGAATCATCATTTCTACCTTTTCTCTGTCAAGTGACATGAGCGACATCATGTTGCCACTATCATCGTCTTCACCATCAAATTCGTTTCGAACACCACCGGTTTCAAACACAGCATGATGCATGCCAAGTTTTTTCGACGCGATGTCAAACATTTGAGCTTCGTATGTCTTCTTCGTAACAAGTCGGTAAATGTTGACAGACTGGGTTTGTCCAATACGATGGCAACGAGCTACAGCCTGAAGATCGTTTTGAGGATTCCAATCACTGTCATACAGAATTACAACGGAAGCGGCGATGAGATTGATACCCACACCGCCAGCACGCGTACTCAACAAGAACGCAAAGGTTTCTGATTCTGGGTTGTTGAAGCGATCAATTGCAGCTTGACGCGAATTTCCGCGCACGGAACCATCTAGTCGCTCAATGCTGTATTGACGCATTTGGCAGAGATCCTCTATAATGTCGAGCATGATCTTGAACTGAGAGAAGATGAGCACTTTCTTGTTTTCCGCGCGAAATTTGGCAAGCATCTTGTCCAATAAAACAGTTTTGCCACTTGCTTGAACAAGAATTTTGGATCGGAAAAGTTCGTCTGAGTTCATGCACTCTTTCTCTTCCACTCCCCGAATCAAAAAAGGATGGTTGCAGCATTTTCGCAGCTCCATTTCGACGTTGACAAGGTTGGCAACGGTTCCAGACGCGCCCATGTTCAAAAAGGAACGGTTCCGCTCAAAAATTGCTCGGTAGTATTTTTTCTGCAAGGTCGTCAGTTCCACGTCGATAATAGTTTCTTCTTTCGGCGGAATACTTTTTTCCACGTCTTCTTTCACACGACGCAGCATGTATGGCCGCAACTGTTCGTGAAGTCGGGCAACTTGCTCAGCAGTGTTTAAGTCACCATACTCGTCATAAAATTCTTGTTGACTGGGGAATTTGTCAGGTTCGATGAAATTAAGCAAGCACCAAAGCTCGAAAACGCCATTTTGTAGCGGTGTACCCGTCATCAACAGACACGAATCCCAAGAAAAGTTCTGCAACGATTGAAGCAGTTTAGCTTCACGGTTCTTCAGCTTGTGGGCTTCATCAATCACGACGTACCGCCAATGAATCGAGTCCAAGTACTCTGCATCAGCCATGAGAGTTTGGTACGAGGTAACAAGAACATTGAACTTGTAGATGCCACGCTTGCGGTATGCGTCCGATTCGTAGTAAAACTCTTTTTCACGAATAAATGCGCGGATATCGGCACCACCATCCGAATCATGGTACACGACACAATTCATCGTTGTCCACGTCTCAATCTCTCGCTTCCAGTTTCCAAGAGTCACTAATGGAGCAACCACAAGGAATGGACCGCGAATGTGCTCGTTCTGACGCAAATGCTCCAAAATCGCAGTTGCTTGAACTGTCTTGCCCAAACCCATTTCATCTGCCAAAATACAGTTGCGTCGATTATACCAGCAAAATACCAGCCAGTTGAGACCCTCCAGTTGATATGAGCGTAACTGGTTCTGGTTGTTGTACATCGGGGACTCCTGGTACTTCGCCCATGCAGTTGGCTCTGGACGAATATCATTGAACATAGCAGGATGAGCACCGTTGACAATGGGAGGATGGATGTAACGATGATACGCCGCAATTTTGCGATCATCAGTCAGTTCGTCTTCCCACTCCCATGTGCAGTCGACATAGCTAAGATCGCGCCATTTCACCAAATACTTATTTCCACGCTTCATGTGCACTTGGCCATCATCACCAGCTCCAAAGTTGTTGTAAGGGTTGCCATTTTGAGGTTCTTCTACCTGTTTCATTCCCAAGATTCGGTCAACTTCAGTGTAGGCGTCGCTGAAATACGCACTGAAGTCCTTTTCTTCACCAACCACAGAGTTCTCTCGTGCCTGTTCGACCACGCGACTGTGTTTTTGGAGATATCGACGCATGCGCATAACTGAATGGTGACCAAAATTTTCGATTTGTTGCACCGACAGCCATGACACGTGAAGATATGAAACGTCCTTCCACTTGATCAAGAACTGCATATCGACTGAGTCATCATCGGCAGTTTCTTTGTAAAACCGAATTGCCACGATTTTATCAATCTGAGGTCCTTTCGGTGCTTCAGGTTCTTGCTTCGTCTTGGCAAGCTTTTCTTCGTCACTGAACTCAAAGTCTGAGTCGTTCTCTTTCTCAACATAATTCTTTCGAGCTTTTCCAACGTTACGCCCTGATCTGCGCGATGGCTGCACAGGTTCCTTCGGCACGAACTTCGCGTCTTCATCATCATCATCATCGTCATCTTCATCTGAGTATTGTTTCTTCTTTCGTCCCTTCTTCGTACTTTTCTTCAAGGGCTTGGTCACAGTATGGCTAGCAAAAGTCTTTCGTTTCTTGCGCTCGCTACCAGGTTGCATGCTTTCGTGAACGGTTGATTTCAAAGCACGGCCAAGAAGCTCATTCGGGATAGTGCCTCCTGTTGCCGTGAATTTAAACACCATAATCTGTGCTCGCAATTGCTCTTTTTGTTCGTTCGTGAACCCAGCACGGAGGAGTCGCTTAACTGGGCGGTTAATCGGCTTCATATCGCGGACATTCGAGATCGATACGGGAAGACCTGGCTGCTGCGAATTCATTCCTCCGGCGGCCGAGATAGCTGAACCACTGCCAATCGGATTCATAAACTTGATCGCTGCATTGCCATAGGTTCGGTACAGAAACTGATTGTACGCAACCGCAGCCTCTTTTTCGCTTGCGTAGACACCAAGACGACGGATTCCGCCTCCGTCTACGTGCAGTTCTGCAGCCCAACGGTTTGGTGAGATGTAGCGAACTCCCATATTCCACATGCCCGCTGTGAAAAGCTCGGGATTATCCAAGCCGACCATGGATGTTCGCATGCCACGACGATATCCTTCATGATCATGGTCTGGGTTGGACTCCAATCCAGCACCGCCCCGTCGGCGGAAACGCAACAGCACTGGTCGCAACGATTTGAGACGAGACACCACGCGGTTAAAGTCTTCTTGAGACTGTACGATGTACCCGTCAACAGCAATGAGGTCGTCGCCGATTTGGATCATTCCGCTGGCTTCAGCCGGTCCGATGGCGCCGTTCTCAGGTCGTCGAAAGCTTGTCACGGTCACGGAGCCATAACACACACTCATGTTCATGCACAAACCAATTGATCCTTTCTGGAGCAAGACTTCATATTCATCTGACTGAAACGGCATGCGCCAGCCATGTGCTCGAGGAGGTGGGTCGATTGTCGCACGGAGTGTGTCAACAGCGAGCGCTGTTGCCTGGCCAGGCGTCGTGACATTCTTGGCGTACGAGACCATCCGCGACAGATTGCTTCGGTCGATCGTGTACGTCTGCTCGTCCAGGCGCACCGAGACGAGCGACTTGGGCGGGAACAGCGCATTGGTCACGCTGCCTGTTTCGCTGGTCGTCGGCGTCTATAATCCCCAGGATCAGCGACAGAAAGTCCACAGAGATGAGCCAGGCGTACAAAAACTAACAAGCCAACGTGACGCAGACTAGTACGTACCATTGAATTGACGGTGCTGGCCTCCTGCATCGGGTCGGACGATGACCAAGCGGTCGAGTTGTCGGGCTGCGCATTCGGGGCCGCTGGACGAGTGGCCTCCCACTGCTTCTCAAACGATGGATCGAGGATCGTTGGCCCCATGGATGCTGGGCCGTCCTGTGGCGTATTGTAGAACGAAGGCGAAGCGCTGGGGTGATGAAACATGCGCGAGGCCGGAATCGCGAACCCCATCGCACTCGTGGGCTGCGGCTGCTGCGGCAGTGCATTCAAGCTGTTGTCTGCCACCGCATCAGCCGCCATTCCCTGGCTGGTGTTCGGCTGCATCCGCATCATTCCAGGCGGCATCGCACGCGGATCACCATGCAACGGTCGAATCGGCGTTGGCGTGGGCGCCACAAAGCCTGCCGCACCGGCGTACGGGAACTGCATGCCTCCTGCTGCAGGCAGCGAGGCTGCTGGCGCCGAAGCAGTCGATGGCTCCACATCTGGCACTGGATCGTTACTCACTGTTGCAGGCGTCGGCTCCTCGTCCGGCTGCGTTTTGGGCGCTTGCACCGACGCTGCACCTGCCTGCACTGCTCCCTCGTCTTCTTTCGCTGCGGCATCGCCCTCCAAGGACGGGTCCGCGACCTCAGGCGGGCTCACCGGCTGCGACTCGATCTGCTCTTCCTGCTGCTGCGTCTCGCTTTGCTCCGCGGCGCCGGCCTCCTCTGCTTCAGGCGCTTTAGCCGCCTCTTGCGGCGCACTGGCGGACTCCATGAGGGGCAACCAAGCGGATTATTCTCACATGGACCGAGCGCGCGCCTTCGCCCAGGGTTGCCGCTCGAGCTCAAAAACCTCAACCACGAGGTTTTTCATTCATGGCAGAGTCCGGCCCATTTGCCAGATCTAAAGGGGATTAACCTTGAATTTCATTGAGGTTTTTTGTGATCTTTTTTTGAAGGCGGGTCGGATACGGAACATCGGGGACAGGCAACCAGAAAACCGAATGTCCGTAATGACAAAGCGCACGATGGCCATAGAGGTCGGTCAGCCGCTATTGCTTGAGCGATCGAGATTGTGTAGCCATGTCGGATGGGAAGAGGAGGGCGGCAGCGCTTGCGTCGTACCAACTGTGGGATGCGAATGTGACCCACCGGTCAACGAATGGATGACATGTAGAGTACTATGTACCGGTACACGAATCAAGCGATTGGGAGGGAAAAAAGAAGCAGGCTGTCTCATGTTCGCGTGGATTCGAACGGCATTTACTGTAGCTAGCTAGCCCTTGGTCGACACGCCGTCCTTGTACTGGGGCTTCAGCTCGTAGCAGCTTTTGTTCGGGCCCTTGCGGTGGTACACGCAGATCTCCTTGAGCACCTCCTTGAGGAACGCCTGCAGCAGCAAGAGCAACATTATTAGTGAGTACAGCACCACTGCCGTCGTTCAGGATTTGGCGAGAGTGAACGCACCTCTGGCTGGCGGCAGTGGAAGTTGAGCTCCTTGAGCGGCCAGTATTCGCGCTCTTCGAAGTGGTGGAACACCAAGTTCTTCAGCTCGTCCTGCAGAGCACATCATCAAAGATACGCGATCAGCCAACACGCATTGTTGATGACACGAGAGATGCGCATATCATACCTTGCTCATCTTGATCTTCTTGTCGCTCTTGTCGTTGAGCTTCGACTCGGTTCCATCCTGCCACCGCACCAGATCGGTCCAGTCAGATCCCATGATGCCCATCCCAGTGCATGAACCCAGGGCACGAACCTCATTATCATCCACGTCCGGCTTCTCGATCGTGAATTGGATCTTGGCCTTCTTCACGCGCGGCAGGTCTTCCAGCGGCTGCACCACTCTGTCATTGTAGATGGAAGCAACACGCCGTCAGTCTACACTCCATACTATAGTCTAGTCATGCTGCCACGTGATAGATCGTACCGCGTCTTGACCATCGAGTTGATCAGTCGCTGCTTGCAGAGCTTGCTGTACTGGTCGTTGCGCTGGGCCATGATCGTGCAGCTGCGCGTGACCGTGCCCTCGATCGCCATGCGGCCAGAGCCATCCAGCGAAAACACCTTGAGCTTTAGCGGCGTGTCGCCAATCTCGATCTTGTACTCGGTCGGGATGCCGTCCTCCACCGTGCCGGGGTTCACGGTCAACATGCCCTGCAGATCACGCATGTACATGCTTCATGTTACTATCAAGGCCAAAACGGGTACCAGCCATCAAAAAGATCCTTACTTTTCGTCGACCCAGTACGCTTCCTTTGTCCAGTTTGATGGATCCAAGCATCTTCTCACTCTCTGCAGTCACCACAACCAAGGAATCAGCGCCATACACACACAGCGAACGTAGACTCTATAGCCCGAACTCACCATGAACGTTTCTCCAAGCGGCGCCTAGTCCGGTCTATCGAGCGCAATAGTGAGCGAGTCAGGACGCTACTTCCACACACACACATACGCAGAAGCCAGATGTTCATGCGCACGTACCGGTATCTTGGCCAGATACACCTCACGGTCCTCGAAATCCAGGTGCAGGGGCTCGACCACTTCGCCATCGTCCTCCATGGTCGCGACCGCGGAGCAAGGCAGACTGCACACCCACAACGAGCAGGAAAGGGTGGTACCGGTAAGATACTGATAGCGAATTTATGTACCGGTAGATACCGGTTTCACATTGCTGAGGGATATGCTTGACAACCGAGATGAGCCACATCGTAGTGCTCAAGGCGGCCGACGCCGGCTACGAAGCCGCCTTCGTGGCTGCGGATCCGAGCGTGCATGTGCACTTCGTGGAGGTGCTGAGCTATGAGTTTGTGAATCGGGACCTGCTGCAGGACGCCATGCGCCATGTCGAGAGATACAGCGGCGTCATCGTCACGAGTCCGCGCGGGGCCGGTGCGCTGGTCGCAGCGATTCAAGCGCTGGAGCCTGCGCAAGCGCAGAGAACACTGGATGCCTTGAAAGATGCTGTGTTCTCTGTCGGGCGCGCTACATCGCGAGAGCTTGAGCCGATCGGCGTCACGTGTCGTGGTGATGAGAGCGGCTCGGCCGACGCGCTCGCCGTGTATCTCGCGCAGGACGGCGTGCTGCCGGAAGCCAGTGCGACCAAGCCCGTGCTGTTCGTATGCGGCGAGAAGCGACGAGACGCGCTTGGACAGAGCTTTGCAGATCGCCAGGCGCCATTTGAGGAGCTGGTCGCGTACCAGACTTGCAGCGTGGAGAACGTGCAGCTGCCGGATGGATGCCCGGATCCCCCGCAATGGATCGTGTTCTTCAGTCCCAGCGGACTCAAGGCAGTCAAAGACATGGGCGTGCACTGGGATCAAGTGAAGAAGGCTGCGATTGGTAGGATCACAGCGCACGTCATGCTTGCTTGTGGGTATGAAAGGAGACCATAGATCTAACACTGTTGCTGCTCTCTTGGCGGAACTATTCTGAATGCAAGACGACAGCTGCTGCGTTGCACAAGCATGCGGAGGAGACAGGACTTGCTCACTGGGAAGCCGACGTCGTGGCTCCGAAACCGACTGCCGAGGCGCTCGCACAGGCCATTGTGAGCTATACTCAAGCGAAGAACGCATGAGAGCGCCCGATTTTGAGAAAAGAGAGTGGCAGACGAGCTCTGCCCCATCATCAATTGATACATTTTACACAAGCGAAAGAGCGCGCATGCGCATGCTGTGGAGCTGTCGATCTGATTGACGACGCACACTTGGGGCTACACGAACGCAGACAAATCGAGCAACACGGCGCTATTGACCCTTTCGGCTTGTTTGCTGGTGGTTTTATGTCCTTTTCCTTCATGCGCTGCGCTTATTCTTCGTCAGTCTTCTTCTTGGCGAACGCCGCGAGCTTCAGAGCCTAATCGAGCATGCCAAAACCACATCAGACGCCACTCTATGCATTCAGACATCATCATTGAAGGACGCAACGCACCGTAGCGCCGTCCCGTCGGGCGTTCCAGTCGGCCACGGGGCCGGACACCAGCTGCACAGTGGCCACGATGAGCCCACCGGCCAACACGAAGCGCGCGATTCCATTCATTTCGGCGGTCTGGAGCTGCTCGCGTAAATGATGAGGGGGCGGGGCGTGACCAGGCCACGGGTTACGCAGACCCGTGGGTTCCCACCACACAGAAACCTGAACCCGGTCACTATTCCAGATTCGGCATTTGGTACTGGGGAAGCTCGGATAAGTACGGATCATTGAGCGCATTGGCCGAGATGGCGGCGAATGCGACGGAGGAGCACGCGAACGCGTCGCTGTCCCAGCCGATGGAGAGCGCACGCGCTCGTTTAGTGGAATCAAATGTGTTCATGAGATACGATTACGCATGGTAAGGCTCTTGCTGCTTGGATAAGCCTTGCCTAAGCCAAGATATGTGATACTCACTACTCTTGTTCTCTCGCTCATCGTCAGGCGATCGGCCGAGTTTGAGCGCGCCAGTGACCGACTCACAGGCGTGGGCTGTCGCCTACTGTATACGCATTGCATGTGGATGATATCCAAGCTGAAGCAGCCGCCAACACGGACGTTCAAGGCGTATGTCGAATCCAATGGCTACCCAGCTTTTGCGCAGGCCATGACGCACGCATGCGAGGCCATGGGCTATGAGGTGATCAATACCAAGCAGGACCGCGTGCATGCCGATCTCGTGTTCCTGTACATCGCTCCACCGTATGAGAAGAAGACCAGTGAGTCTCAGTACGCGACGCTTGAGTCCATCGTGGCCCACCATCGCGCTAATTCAGAGACCGCGAACGCGGACTCGTGGCCAATTTTTTGCTGCCTGCTGGGCGAAGCTGAGTTCCTCGGAGCACCGGAAGACGATGAAGTCGACCGATTGCGTGGCCTTAGCGGACTGGCGATTTCGCAAGAGATGGTGCCTGTCGTGCAGCAGGCCGAGTACTCATCCATCGCTCACTACGCCGTGGAGTTCGAAGCCGTGGAGCCTGACAACAATGGCCAGGAGCTGCAGCTGGAGAGTCTCATGAACCGCTTTGGCTGCATGCAGCACAATCTCATGAAGCACAATGAGAAGTGGGAGTTCTACGCACCCAACCAGAGCTCCCTGGTGGCCGAGGACGCCACGCATCCGTCTGACGCCGAGACGCTCTACTGGCTGGAGTACACGCACGACAAGAGTTGCGGTCACTGTCATAAGATTCATGACAAGCTCTCGCGCTGCTCGCGATGCCACAGCGCGTTCTATTGCTCGCGTGATTGTCAGCGTGCAGCCTGGAAGGTGCACAAGCAGGTGTGCGGAAAGCCTGCCGAGGAGATCACAAAATAATAATTACACAGCCAAAACCCACTTTGCCCACGATTGCCCTTCATTAGTTCATCCCCAAGATCAATCCGTAATATCTATCGTACACTAAGACTAATTCCGCTGGCGTTCCGTGACTTGCAGCGCGAGATTCAGCGACCAGTTCTCTTGCTTGAGCCGATTCACCTCTTGCAGCAGCTCGTCACGCGCTTCGAGACTGTGCTCGTATTCCGCCTTGCACTGCTGCATCTGCTGCTTCGCTCGCGTCTCCTGCTCATTCGCCAGCGCCAGCGCATGGGTCAGGGCAGCAGCTCTTTGATCGAGTGCTTGGACTTGTTGATCTTGCTGAGTGAGTCTCTTCTTGAGTGCTTGCGCACTGGAGGATCCGCATGTTAAAGAGGTATTGGTCGCACCAGCAAATGCTTCCAATTGGTCGATGCTTTGCTGTGAATACGATTCAACAGGAGACTCCGTCGACGATGAAGACGAAGACGAACTTCGATGGATGCCTTGCTCTGTGGCCTCCATGTCTCGGCGTAGCATCTCTGCGCTATGCCGTTTCTTCAGCTTCCTCATCTTGCGCTCGTGCTCACGGACGATTTGCGCTTCCTTCTCAACGAGTTTGCGCCCAATTGACTGCTCCAACTCGTAGATTTGCTGCTCAAATTTGGACTCAACCAGTGAGCGTTCATCCTGGAGTTGTTGCTTCTCATCGACCATCGAATCAATTTTGATGCGTAGCGCACTATTGACGTGCTCCAGCTCTTGATATTGGTGTTGTAAGTTGTGAAGTCGGCTTTCAAACTCTTCGATCTTTCGTTCCCAAATGACCTCTTGCTCACTGTAGTACCGCACTTGATCTTGTAGAACCGAGAGTTCCCTTGCTGATTCTTGCGCAGTCTCGAGCTGATTTGAAGAATCTATCTGCTGCTGTTTCCTATCATTCAACAGCAGACGCAATTTCTTCTCCATCTTCTTCTGCTTGGCAAGTTTCGCAGTGAGCCGTTCTTCCTGAAACTCCATGCGCTCGAGTTGTCGCCCCCGCGCTTTGCAAGCCGCTTGTGAGAACGCACACTCTGCGGTCTTTGCCAGCAACTGATGTTCTAGCTTGGCCTTCTCAGTGGCATCATAATTGCTCAAGGATCGGTCAATTGCATTGTTCTTCTCTGACTCGAGTGCAGCTTGGTACGAAGCTTCGCGCACTTGCCAGTTCCTGCTCTGGTTCTCGTGGTTCAAAGCCATTTGATCTATTTTGGATAAGAGTGCAGCCTTCTCTGCATCCCAATCCGCTCGCACGCTCTTCGCATGTTCCTCCTCCAGCGTCATTTTTCGTTCCAAGCCGCGAATTTGCACCAACAAAGAGCGTTTTTCTTCCTCTAAACGCGATTGCACGCGAGCTAGCTCGCGCTCCAGTCGTACGCTTGCCTGGTTCGATAGAGCAAGTCGCGATTCCACTTCCTTGATCACACTGTCTTTAAAATCCACGACGCATTTTGCTTCTTGGATTGTTGATTCAAGCCTTGAAGAAAACTGTTGCAATATAAGGCGTTCCTGATCCGTGATGGCGGAATTTGATGACTGCACACTTGCAGACCGCATCCCATTCACTTGGGATCGCAGAGAGTCGATCTCGCTTCCAACATCCGCGTACTTGTGCTCCATCTCTCGTAAGCGGTTTTCGATTTCCTTCTTCTCCTCGAGAACGCGGGTGATCTGTTTCTCGTGCTCAATAACCTGGAAGCTCATAGTCTGACTCAGTTTCGAAATCCGGTCAACACACTTGTTCTTGATGGATGTCTCATGGACAAGAGATTGCTCGAGCTCTTGGGCATGTGTATGAATGAGCTCCAACTTCTCGGGTAATGTCATCGAGTTCGGCGAATGGAGGAGCTTCTTCAGAATAAGGTCAGCTTTGGTATGAAGAGCAGATACCGTCGTCGTCTGGATACCGTCGTCGTCAGTAGAGTGATTGGCTTGAACAACAGCTGGATCACGAACAGGTGCTGTCTCTCGTGACGATGCTTTGGCTGTCTCGTACGCTTTTCTCAAGCGTTGAGCCAACATTTCTTGCTTGACTTTCAAGTGTGTCTTGCTGATCTCGAAATGGCTGCCGATCGCAGGCTCACTGCTGACGCTCAAAATCTGCTGAGAATCAACGGTGATTTCACTGGTTGACTCGCTCGATGTCAGAGAGCTACATGCGCACAATATAATCAGTAACGCCCATTGAAAGAGGGGATATTCGGGATGAAAGCACGGACATGGGAGAGGAAAGAGCGGCCTCGTTGTCCTCGCTGCTACGAGTCGACTCGCTGATATCGTGTCCATCATGTTCATTGATTTCTGGTAGTTGCAGTTGCCGATGGTGTGGCTGCCGCTTGGTGAGCACAGATAAATAATGTATGGTACATGTGCTTCTGATATCCTTGGCTTTGCATGCGTACAATAGCGATTGAATCGCCTGAGAGAAGCCACAACGTCGCTTAGTACGATTGGACCAGGCAAGGTCTGGTAAGCCACTCACCTGCTGCTGAAATTGCGCAGGCTTTTGAATCGTCACGAGCATGAAGGTTGTGCTCGAATTACCCAAGAAAGTGCCGAAATGGCGACTGAGCACGGAATGAACGGGGAAATGGGTGTCGGAGAAATACGGCTTGCCCGGAGACGACTCATCGTTGGTTGGGTCATCCTGGTTGCTCATCTGTAATGTCCGTGGCTCTATGATGGAGCTGACATACGAGCAATGACTGGTTAGCGACAAGGCTTCATACTGATTTCAATGATAGCGTACCTGCCACAAATATCCAAATAGAGTATCCTGCCCCTCCGTGGGCGTTCAAACAATTGCTGAGACTCTATGAAGAGAGCCACAATAAAGTCGCCAGCACGTATCTTCTCGTGACACGAAGCTATGCTTTTGGCGCGCGCTTGAGAATACAGATGAACGGCCTCCGCAGCACTCTCCACGCGAACAGACCGATCCGCAAGCGTCTGCTCCATCATCTCACTCGGCACCAGAGCATCGATCGTTCCCTCTGTAATCAGGTCCACGACTTGATCATTGGCTACATGGAGACAGCTCAAAAACACTTGATACGTTGCTCCTGGCGCTGCATCTACATGGAAAACCCCACGCTATGTTAGCCATCTCCTTCTATTGCCGCCATGTACTCGCTTTCCTACCTTTCCGCTGTGCTGCGGCATCAAAGACTTCGCGTATCGACAGCGTAATGATCCCTGCTCGTAGCCAAATACATCTTGAGAGACCTGAACGCCAAAGAAAGAGCAGTGCAATCGTCTTCACCTGGCTCGGTCTGCGCTCGATCCTTTCGTCCGTGGCACGTGAACGACTTGCCTGACTGCGGCGCTCCCGTAGCCACCACGGTCATGGGGTAGCCGTCCACGGCTCGCTGCACAGAGCGCACCAGCGTGTGCTGGAAAATGTGCGCGTTCGAGTGCTGCTGGTCGTAGACCTGCTCAAAAGTGATGGAGGCCACGCCGGGCGACATCTCGCTGTGCTCCAGACGCACCGTCGTCTCGCTCGTGCGATGGATGCCTGTGGCTCCGCCTCCGCCGGCTGTCTCGGCCGCTTCGCGCAGTCGGATCACCACGTGCGCGCGCTCCATGGCTGATTACCTCTGGCGTACCGCTTCGAGGTCAAGTGGCGGGCGTTTACTTCTTGCGTATGGAATGGTGTGCACCACGTGACATATATCACGGTACTATTGCTTCTCTCCCACTTTTTCCGATATGATTACGATACATAGGTGTACATTTCGTGGCACCGACTGTGCGTGGGATGGGCTGGTGACTGCAGCTTGTTTCACGTCGCATAGACCGGGAGGGAGCGGACGGAGAAGGCAGGACAATCGAACGTCACGCCACACACAAGCAGCACACTCGTCCGTCAACCATGCTGGGACCTCTTGCGCGTCAGTACCGCTGGTACAAGATGGAGTTCGGCCTCACCATGCTGGCCTGGTGGGAAGTGGCGCTCTTTAGTACGTACTTGCGCTCTGTGCATGCGTGAGGCGGTCAATAACGGCCGCCAACGGCAGCAAGCGAGGCCCATTGACTGACGTATGACCGCTTCCTTGATGCTGCAGACAGCTTTGCATTGATCGTGACCACCTTCACGGGTTACTACCTCTACAGCTTCGCACGGACAGTGGTCGGCGTGCTGCAAGGCTAAAGCCAAGTCACATGAACGAACGCAGAGCGACTGAATGACCCTATGAGCTCCTCCCGCATTCACCACAGACGACGATCTGTACCGGCAGCACTGGTCTACGAATCGACCGAGCGGAGCCATTCCCACCGCCTCACGTAATACATGTATTTGCCTATGCTCATGTGTTGCGTGTGTTCCATGGCCTTGTGCTTCGCCACAGAAGCCCGCACAAGCGATTGCAGTCTGTGGCCAGATCTGAATATGCTGCACGCCACGCAAACTGGATTCACAGGTTTGGCGTTTGCAACGTCTCATGAGATGGTTTCACTCTCATGCGCCTCGCTATAAATACGGCTGCGCTCTCTGACTCACTGCAACAAGCCCGCATTGCGCGATAGAGAACACAGCGGGGCAAAGCAACGGGGCCATGGACTTCGACTGCGATGACTTTGAAAGTGCGTTGCGCTGCAATGTATTGAGAGACGCTATGGCGTGGCACGATAGCTCACATGTGATGGAATGCAGAAACACTGAAGGTGATCGTGGTCGGGAATGGCAACGTGGGCAAGACCAGCATGACCACCCGCTACGCCAAGGGCAAGTACACGGGCAACTACAAGAAGACCATCGGCGTGGACTTCATGGAGAAAAGCGTCGAGCTGCGCGACTTGGGCGAGACCGTGAACCTCATGATCTGGGACACCGCCGGCCAGGAGGAGTTCGATGCTCTCACCAGTCGATACTACAAAGGTACTTAGCGCACCTCTGCTTGCCATCTTGAGGAGAGCTCTCATTCGTGCTGAATAGGTGCCGGCGCCGTCATCTACGTGTTTTCCACCGTGGACCGCGACTCGTTTGACGATCTGCCCAAGTGGAAGCGCAAGGTGGAGGAGGAATGCGGTCGGATCTGCCAGGTGCTCGTGCAGAACAAGATCGATCTGATCGAGGACGCCGCCATGTCCCGCGCAGAGGTGGAGGACATGGCCGACTACATGAACATCAAGCTGTATCGGTCCTGTGTGCAGGACAACATCAATGTCAAAGAAGGCACGTCTCTCTGACTGCGCTTTGGGCAACGACCTGATTGACTTACATGCTTTGTTCGTATATGATGATCAGTGTTTGAGCACCTCTGCCGACAGTTTCTAAAGTACGGGAGTGGAGGAAGTGGCGACGAGAACCTGCAGGTCGTGGCCGATATCTCTACGCTGAGCGAGGTGATGCAGAAGGCAGCAGTGCGCGAAGCGTCTCAGTCCGACCGAAAGATCAGACGCGAGATGTCGGAGATCTCCGACTCGGGATCAAATGTGTCTGACGACTATCCGCCGTCACCCCCACGAGCTGCATCGAACTCGCGAAGATCTGAAGGACGGAAGGCGTCTCCGCCCGCACATGCATCCCACGATCGAGAGAGCCGGCGACATGCACGAGACAGCGACGATGAGGATGACCGGCGTCGGGTTGACCGTCAAGATGACGACGACAGCGATGAAAACGACGATTCTGACAAACAGGAGGACCGTCGACGACGAGTCGAGCAGATCAACAGTAGCCCACCGAAGGCCAACACCAAAGCCAAGGAGAAGACAATCGATCGCGATCCAAAAGCGTCGCCGAACGAAGATCTATCGGATCGTGAGGCGCACAATGACAGCGAGAGCGATGCTGTTGGCGAGGAAGACCAGAATCAAGACGACCTGTTCGAGCGACAAAGCGATGCTTCGAGCCAGCCAGCGATCTTGCAGCCCAGCAAACAACGAACCAACGGCAAAAAGCGCCAGTCCGTTCCTGAATGCCGAATGTCTTGAGCCTTTGCACGCAGATGCTGCCCTTAAGTTCAATAATAAGCAACTTCAAACTGTGAAATATACTCAGTTGTCGAAATAGCTGGACGGCTATAAATATGACGGATCTGACGCAGCGCACCAATTGAACCTGATGCATCACCTGGCAAAGGATGCTGGAGGCACAAGACGACGTGGAAAAGCTTGTTAAATAGCGGAAAATGGATATCAAGGAACGTCTGGAGCAGATGCGCTCGAACCCGCAGACGCGCAAGCGAGGCCAAGTGTCGATGGAAGATGTGGCCAAAGCTCGCCAGTACCAGCGTGATTTTGTCGCCAATAGTCCGTCGTTCAACACAGCAGCGATCACAGACTGCTCCGAGACGCTGGAGCGCATGCTTGTTCAGAAGCGAGAAGCGCGCGAATGCCGAGAGATGATGTGGGAAGATCACTTTGCCGCAAAGATGAACGCAGAGTTTGTGGATGATTCCGCTGTCAGGGCAAAAAAGCTCGCTCAAGAAAGATCCATGCTTGCTCAGTTGAAGACGGACAAAGACAAGTGGAACATGGCGATTGATCTACGATTCAAAGTTTATCTTGACGTCACGCTCTCTGTTGTCACTATGGCCACCAGACAAGAGTACTTTGAAAGCTGCAACAGCTCAGGCCAGACGCCATTACACAAAGCCTGCAAAACAAAGGACCGAGAGCTTGTACAGCTTTTGCTTGATCTCGGGGCAAACATCACCGCAAAGGATGAATCAGAAAAGGTACGCGCTGGTCCCATTCTTTGTTTGGTTGCTTACGTGTACTTACTTTCTGTATGGCTACGCAGAGTGTCTTTCAAACCACAGCTGGGTACGGCTTCAAAGACCTTTTTCAACTCTTAATGGACAATTTGAACATGGAAACGGAGCACATATTGATGCACTTGGACGCCCAGGGACATTCGCTTCTTCACGTCACATCAGCAAACGGGAATGCAGAGATTTTATCCCTTCTCGTGAACCATCCACGGTATGGGAAACAATTATGTGGACTTGTCAACTTTGTAACGAAAAAAGATCGACAGACAGCTCTTCACTTGGCTGGACAGAATGGTCATGCTAAGTGCGTCAATATTCTGCTGCAATTGGACGGGATTCAGAGCGATTTACGCCAAGCAAAAGGCTCCAGCGCACTGCATTTGGCTCTGCAGCAAACATTCAATATCGACAAACTCATTCAAGAGTTTTTGCGGCACACACCACCATCACAAAGTGAAGAAGTATTTGAAGGAGTTGATGAAGCAACGGGCCAAAACTGTCTTCACACCGCTATCCTCAAGAACTTTCGCGAGGTCAGCCTTGCACTCATTCGCGATCATCGAACACCTTTAAGTGTTGCAACTCGAGATGGAGGGTGGAGTCCTTTGCACTTGGCAGTTCTCACAGAGGACATCGAGATCGCAATGGCACTTGTATCAGCTGGAGCCATGCTGGATATGGTCGACGCAGACGGGCAAACACCATTGCTTCAGGCATGCTTGGGTAAAAGACTTGACATGGTACGCTATTTCTTGGATGCAGGCGCTAATCCGGCACATCAAAATAAGCAAGCGTACAGTGCACTGCACTATCTGGCCGCATTTTGTCGCGATGAAGATCTTCTTGCGGATCTCATTGCGCGTGGTGGAGACGTAAATGCCAAGACTCTGAAGCTGAACACGCCCATGCATTTTGCTGCTATGAACGGCAATGATGTCGCGACACGGGTGCTTCTCGCCCACGGAGCGAACGCCAGCGCCACCAATGAAGACAAGAAAAGCGTTGTGTACCTAGCCAAGAAGTGGAGGTTAGTTGATTGCTTGGGTCACAAACTTGCATGGTCTTACACTCTTTGTTTGAATCTGTGTAGGCATCGATCGGTCGAGGACTTGGTCAAGCCTCCAGAGGACTCGGTCCATGGTACTGCTCGCATAGGATCAGCAGGCAACAAATCAAAGGTCCAGCAAGCACAGCTCTTGAATCAGCCTCGACGATCCATCGTCCACCATGCACCGGCCATTGGCCGCGTGAATCGACCCAAGACGCCAATCTTGACGACTCGCTCTGAGGAGTCGGACATGGATTCGCTTTATAGCTTTGAGGATGAGGAGATGTTCCAAGCAGCCTCCCATACTGAAAGCGGTGACGCTAATCCAAAGCAGAATCGTGCGTTCATGGGCGTGAATCGCAGTCCAACGCAGGGCAACATCCATCATCCGGCAAAGAATGCGGCTGCTGAGCGGGCAGCACTATCGAACACTGGCCTGCAACGAATGTCATCTTCATCTGGATCGCCGCTCCCACCATTAGCGGATATCACGCGCGTCACGCGAAGGTTTCTGCCCGGCCCAGTGCACATTCCTTGGGACCTCACGGTGCCCGCGAAGGCGCCGCCGTGCAACAGCGACGCGCTCGCTGACAATTCTTTGCAGCGGAAGCTCAAGCCCAGCATCCGCACCAACATCGGCCTGTTGCGGGACCATCTCGCGCATCGCCAGGAGTTGCATTGGCCACGGCAGGCCAAGCACCGCGCGCCCAAGATTACCGAGGAGTGATGGTCGCTCAAAGTGCAACCGCGCCGCATCAGAGTGATGGTCGTCACCCCCAACGCGTGAAAAACCTCGGACGGCCAACAGTCGGGAAGAGACAATGGACGAGAGCGCGCGGATCTGCAGGCGCCTGCCCACTCGCGGTGAAATCTTTGGCGCCTCTGCTGGGTGCGCAGACCCGGGGCCGGCAGTGCGATCTTTGTGGATATCGCGAGCGGCGACCTGTCGGCCAAAGGGTCGTGGCTCCTCACAAGACTCTTCACAGTCGTTCTGGGCCGTGGAAAGCGCCAACATATAAGAGATTGTATGCTGCCGTCTGTGGAAGCACGAGGGCCGCTGATCTCGGCCAAGCATACAAAACACAAGTGAATCCCAAGATCGCAGTCAATTCATTGGGTCGCGCATGAGGCGACTGGTGGGCACTTCCCGACGGTTCGGAGGCTCATGCCAATGATCCAGCAGTGGCCCAAGAAGCTCATTCTTCGATTGCCAGGCTCAAGCCAAAGCCACATTGGGAAGACAGACGTCAAGGAGGAATTGCTTTCGCGTTGACGGCCGATCACCATGAAGACGCCGAGCAACTACGGAAGTGAGAATGAGGAGACCTCTTTCCTCCGTCGCATCGCGGCACCTGACCGAGGCAACGCCAACCGCAA
>JAADVF010000190.1:0-42990 GCA_023334555.1 Elongisporangium undulatum
CACTGTTGCGGAGAATGGCAATGATGCGCTCGAGCGCGGCGGCGTCGAGAATCCCGAGCCGCCGCACGTGGCGAAGGTGAGCTGCGAAGGCGGAGTAGAGCTTGAGCACGTGCTGGACTAGTGGAGGCGGGCGGCGGCCGTCAAAGACATACTCGTTGCGCTGTGTCCAGAGCTGGTGGAGTGCGATGGCACGAAATATATACCAGACATTGTGTACAGTGGCCGCTCGAGCGAGCAACACCCTGATACTTTGAGGTTTTATTTATTCAGTCGCGAATGGGCTCGCTCAAGGTGTGCTCCAATGATGGTGGTGAGTCCTAACCTCAGAGTTAAATCACGCCATATTTTGCCTTAGCACACCTGCTCGGAGGTATCCCATCTGTTCAGAGCAATAATGACCACAGAGCATTGAAATCTGTGAAATATGCGCTGCTCACACTGAAGGTCAAAAAGCAGTTGATCAGCAACAACAAAGACAGCAACCTGCCTGCATGTATCAACCAAAGGCAACATCTACAGTAGTTTCACACAAGCAAATAATATGCATCGCTATGATCGATTTCATTTTGAGCAATCTGAACAAATCATGAGCAGCATCTCAAGCCTGGTTTCTCAGCAAATCAGGTCCTTCTATTCCAGGATTATAGGTTTGCGCCCGTTTGATCGTAAATTCGCTCGGGTCCGATTTCTATTCCGGGGCAGTAATCAAGCATGGGGAGGGTGAGGGGTCACCCCCCTGGGGTGGCGTTGCATGGGGGGGGGTGAACAGAGTGCGACACATGACCTCGGCCGAGAGACAACACACACACCAAACAAAAGCGGTCGAAATCAGACCCAAAACCTACCAGCTCCTCAGAAATGATGGGTCGGATGTGTCGTGCACGCCAAAATGAGCCGCCACTGGATGTCATGAGCAACCCAGTACCGTACTTTCCCAACTGTGCTGTGACGCAGAAATAGGGTCCAGCGAGCATTCGCATTTGGAGAGAATCCGCACAGCAGTTAGTCGGCCATGGGACCACAGCGACAAGGAAGCACAACCGCCACTACCGCGCTCGCGCGACGTGCGGGGACGGCCGGACCACCACGGCGCACGAGGGGCAAGCTCTCGACCGAGCGCAGTCGTCGCTGCAGAGAACGCCAGAAGAACCAGGCGCAATTGCTTGAAGAATACGTGTTCGCGCTCCGAGCCGAGGTCGCCCAGCTGAACGCTCGGCTGGAGCAGGCCCGGTCCCGACGTACGTACGAGCGCAAAGCCGACACGACCAAGCCCAACTGCATGCAGCTCGTCCGCGAGTACTACAACCTGCTCCGATTCGGCGTGCGGCCTCCTTCTTCGTCGTCAGCCGCGAATGCGACCAGCTTTCGCAGCGACTCGTCGCACGCTGTCGGCGTGGAGATCACGCGCGAGACCCAGTGCGCGTTCCTGCATCTGCTCATGGAGCCAAACGTGCAGTCCTTCGGCTGTACTGGCACCAGCTCCTTCGGCGTTCGTCCAGTGTTGGACGCGTGGGAGTCGTGGACCCGATGCCACGCGTCGATCCTGCTGGATCTGGACGCCATCGACGTGGTCGAATACGCAGATGTCACGGTCGCTCGGACACGCTGCCGAATGCGCGTGCGAACGTCTGCGGATACCGTTTCGACCGTGTTTCCCCAAGCGACCCACAACCCGGTCATCTGCGCCAAGCTTGCGGATAAAGATATGCACTACACGCTGAGCGAAGCGTTCTTCTTCGGGCCACACGGCCGCGTGAACAGATACACGTGTGACATCGACTTTGCAGCCACGCTGCTGCCGATCCTGGGCAACGTGGCAGACGTGCTGAGTGTAATGAAGGATCACCCGCCTTGCCAAGCTGAGAAGGAGCTGCTGCTGCCAGCGTCGCCAGTGGCCATGGCCTCGCTTTCAGATAGAGATGCGCGTCTCGGTATGAACTTCCTGCTCTCGTAGTACTGGATGCGCAAGACAGCGTTGTTACTTTAAAGTTGTAATGGATATTCCCTGGGGGTTCTATTCGCTGCAGATATAATACGACGTGCCGTGGATCAAGATGAATTCTGTCGATGGCGCTCGCCGTGGCCACGTTAAATGCAAGCCATCGCAACGACTTGCCCAACTCACACTTCTTCAAACTGGGTCACTACTTCACCGGACAGAGAGTAGCGCTGCTTCTGGTATTTGGACGAGTATGACTCTGGAGGCGTACATGGGAGTCCGTCACAGAGAGAGCGTTCGCCTATTGAAAGAACTGTCTTCCGCCGCATGGATGTCATTTCTGTTATCAATTCAGCCAACTGCAACCGCTACCAGAAACCGACAGTCACAGCCGCCGTCATGCGGCTTCGCAACGCTTCAGATACTGATCCAAAGACGAGTGCGCCGTAAAGCTCCCGAGAGAACGAACCCGATGCTGTCTTGCACGGCTAAGGCTTCAATCTCTAGCACTGCAGAAGCGCACGTGTTTACTCCCCAGTTCAAGTGGCGCTCGTTCAGTGCTGAGCGCGTGGAGAGGATGGACCGAGTCGATTTTGGAATCAATTGATGTCGTTGGATGTGGCGGTCATTCCCACTCTCTAACAGATGCACATTTGCACGTCTGCAGCCGCCATTGCAGCAGTGCTATCTTCAGGCAACTCACCACCAGAGGATTTGCCCGTAGCTTGCAGCCAAAGTTCTTGTCCTGCACGCCAAGCAAGACGTTCTTCTTTGATCGCTGGACCAGGTACACGTCCCATAACAACGTCTCCATCACGCTGCTGCTGCTGGTGCTCGCCTTGCGTACCCTGCGTGGCTCATTCGTTGCGAAACTGAAGCGAATCCCGTGGCTTTTGCCGTCGTTGGACCTTGTGTGGGGATGTCATTAAGACCTCGAATTGAATTGAAGCAAAGAGGAAGGAAGCAATTGGTTCCGGATCTTGCGTCCCTGTCGCTTGCGTGTTCGTGGAGATAACACGCACTTGGTTCGTTTGACTGTTGAAAGAGACGCAGAAAGCTTGGCTCCAAGTGATGTTGATTGATCTAGCGCTGCGAACAGCGTCTGGATGACAGTACTGATCTGAGTCAATGCTGCCGCCAAACCCACGGCAGTAAAGATCGGTTTTCTGTGCCGTGACCTGTCCATACTATCATCTTAAGCTGTGTATCGAATATGAAAGGTTCTTCTACTATTTGTATATTTTACAATACCTATAATGAATATACATGTTTATCAAGGGTATATGATTGTACAGGTTTATCATAAATTCAAGGAGCGCACAGCCGTGCGTGCGACTATTCGGATGCGCTCCCGTTCGCGCTCCCGTTCGGCCAGCGGCGGCGGAGGCATCAGCAATGCAGGCCAGCGCCAGACTATCCTGCGCGTCATGACGCTCACCATGGCACTCTGCTGTGTCGGCTTCGTCGTGCAGCTGCGCAATCTGCCGCGCACTCCCAGCCTCGCGGTGCGTAGCATTCGTCACCATGACGAGCCCGCTCTCATGGCTCACGGCAACGCTGCTCCTTGGAATGACGAGGCTCACGTCAGGCGGGAAGCCGCCGAACACGTGGAATCCTATCCGAGGCGCGGCATCCTCATGTGTCTGCATGAGGGCATTCTGGCGCTTGGGCTCTCGCTCATCCGCGAGTTGCGGTGTCTCGGGAACACGGAGCTCGTGGAGGTCTACCACTGCAACGAGCTGCCGGATCTCGCGCAGGCCTGGATCTACGCCACAGACACGAACGTCAGAGTCATCGACCTCTGCTCGCAGCTCGTGGATGAAGGTCGCTTGACGCCTAAGATGGCCAACACCTTCCGAAGCTACTGGATCAAGCCGCTGGCTGTGCATGAGACCAACCTGAGCGAGATCATTCTTCTGGATGCTGATGTGATCCTACTCAGGGACCCAGCGGTGCTGCGCGAGATACCAGGCTACCAGCAGAACGGCACGGTCTTCTTCTACGACCGCGTGGTCAACAGCCCAGCGCATTTCAATAAGCCCGGTCGGGTCGGCAAGGTCGTGGTCCAGTATCTCCACCACTGGCTCAAGCGCTTCGACTATGCGCGCTTCAACACCACGTACGGGCCCTCGCAGCACCTCATCGAGTCGTTCGCATATCGGGCCCAGACCGCGCACGAGCAGGACTCGTCCATGCTGCTCATTGACAAGCGCCGCGCCGGCACCGCCATGGATGTGCTCTGGTTCCTCATCACAAATCACCGGTTCAAGTTCAACTTTTCCTGGTGAGTCTCTAGTCCAGCGTCATGTCGTGGGATTTGCTGATTAAGGCTGTGCGCAATGGTTGATTGCAGGGGCGACAAGGAGGCGTTCTGGCTGTCCTACGAGTTCTCGCACACGTCCTACTTCTTCTCACCCTGGGGCGCGAGCGTGGTCTCCTCCACGCCCAACCGGGACATGGAGATCCATCCCACCACATTGTGTGGCAGTCTGGCGCACTTCACGCCCGTGCTGGACGACAAGCCGGAGCTTTTCTACGTGAACGGCAAAGCGCTAGTGGACCCAGTGCCGTTTAATGCCTCCAAGCTCAGCAAGGTGCGTCGCAACCACTTGTTCAATATGCTACCGACGCACATGACGCCGCGCCACACGCGCGTGGCTGTAGCCGTGCCAGAGCAGGGCAAGAAGTTTTTGGAGTGCCTCACGGGCCTGGGCGCCACGCTCGTGCCGCCCCAGCTGCATGACAGTCTCTGGCGGCGGCGTATGCACTTCTTGGCGCTCTCTATGAACAGGACCGAGCCGCTTGCAGCTTGTTAGATCGTCGGATGTAAAATACAGTCAGCTGGATTGATCTCAAATCCTGTCAGTGCCGACGACACGACCCGCTCAGCGCATACGAGCTCTTCGCACCAGCTGGCGTTGCATAGAGTCCCACTATTCTCACAAGAGTTGACGCCAATTGATGTTCGGGTGCGTGCTCTGACGCCAAAAGATGGTCAGAAGGTCAGGAGGAGCAGAGTGCTGACGATTGTGTGTGTGCAGATGCGTGATTGTTTCATTTAATGGCCAGCAGCGACGTTTGGTAATCAACCGAGGAAGCAACATGTCGCTGGCGATCGGGTGGATAGACTGGCCACTTTGGGGTTCAGTCATCAATTGTGCCCGGGGCGCAATCGCAAAATGAGCGTCTCATACAAATCGTCAGTCATCAACACGACAAGCTGAGATGGTGCAGCAACTGAACTCGAAAACCAATTGTAGAGCGCCCCACAATCCCCAAACCGAATTGGATACGCGGACGAGCCATAATCCCAAGTGTTTACTTCCCCCATCTCCTACTGTACCTAATAAAAACATACGTTGCACAACCCTCCCCCCTGATTTTACGATATCATCGTGAAACCAGGGGTGTAAAGGGAGGTGATTTATTCTACAGTGTAAATCCCCTAATTTCGAATCAATGTTGCTGGCGAGTTGCTCATCTGAGAAACCCTAGCCCAGATCCTCCGTCATTTTGAGCCTCCACCACAAGTCGAGCAGCCAGCTGAGCTGAGCAACGGGGTGAACGGGGTGAGGGCTGGGGGTCCGTGGCGGGCGAGAGGGTGGGCGGAGGTGCTGGAGCTGTTGGCTCATTTCGCCTTTGAAGACCTGAGGAACAAGCAGCAGCCATGGCCAAGAGCCCCCGCAGCTCCTCCACGGCCGCAGGCGACGCGGCCTCCAAGCTCTCGACCAACCGCAGTCGCCTGTGTCGCCAGCGGCAGAAGGTGTACGCGGCCAAATTGGAGAGCGACGTGCAGGCGCTGCGCGCATCAGTGTCCAGGCTCTCGGAAAAGTGGCGACAGAAACAAACTGAAGCGCAGGCGCCCACGATCTCACCATCAAAGAGTATCGCTGACCGCGTGCGCTCCTATTGCGACACGTTCAAGAACGGGCTTCCGTCGGCAAGTCCGGTGACTGGTAGCAGCAAGAAACGCCCGCATGCTGAGCTGTCGCGTGAGACCCAACGCGACCTCTTGCTTGATCTAATGGACGAGGATGTGCAAGTGTTTGACTGGTCCGGACAGTCCTACAATGGAGTGGCCGCTCTCCTGGCCCGTTGGGAGGCCTGGACGCAGTGCCACTCATCGCTGGTGTGCGAGCTAGAGTCTATGGAGGTCATCAAGGCCACCGAGTTCTCAATCGTGCGCACTCAATGCCAACTGCGCGTGCGCACGCAAGCCAGCACGATAGACTATCTTTTCCCGCACGTGGCTCCGGACGACGCGCTGTGGAATAAACTCGTGGACAAGGATATTTGCTACGCACTGAGCGACACGTTCGTTTTCAACGACGACGACCGTGTAGTGAAGTACTCGTGCGACATCGATTTCGTTTCGGCACTGCTTCAGCTTGTGGGGAATCACCAGGACGTGCTCCGCCTGCTCCAGCCTCAGGAGGAGGGTCAATCGTCTTCCAGCACTCGCTCCTGCAGGTCGCCGCTGCCGTCATTCAACGCACTGCCGCCGTCGGCCCTGGAGAAGGACACGCGGCTGGCCGTGAGCTTCCTGCTCTCATAGCCCAGTCTATTCATAACTTAATGCACTATCACGTTCTCCCGCATTCTTGCCGAAGGTAATCATCGTGAACTTCAAATAATTCGGCCGATGCTCTGTATATTACCGTAAATTTCTGTCACTGTGACAGATAATTGGAAGAGTCCATATCAGAGGCATGAATAATTTACAGGTGGATGGATACCAGGGCACAAAATGAGCAACGGAACGTGAAGCATTGCCAGAGTTTGAATGGCCTCGATCATACAGCGCAGAAGGCAGCACGAAGATGTCTTGGGAAGAGGATACGTGACATGTATTCGGGAAAGGGTCGCGCCTTGATGCGTGACGGAATATGTGATGAGTGACGCAAATTGAATAAAGAGATAAACATCCGGAATATACGCTGCTCATGATGACATAATGTGAACAGGAAAGGCTGGCAGTTGGATAAAACCCGTAGTCCAATCGTTCATCAATATTCAATTCCACGGATAAAAAAAACAAGCAACGGATTCGTAAAACGCACTCGTATTGCGCTGTAAGACAATGTTTTCTCTTCTAAGAACTGCGCTGGACCACTAACACAAAAGCGAATAAACTATAACCCGGATTTGGGGTGGCTTACGGCATGCGTAATCTTCGATTACGTAAATTCGCCCTCAATTCGCGATCGGGTGGTCATCATGAGCAATAAACCCAGGATTTCAAATACCCAGAGTGGTTGTTTACCAAGGCCGAAGTCAAAGCCCAGGAAAAACCCAGCGGCTGTCGAACGCCTGCGTGGCCATTTCCGAACTCCCGATGGCTGCGTCCTCCAGACTGCCGCCCATGCCGAATGCCGCCTCAGCGCCGCGCAAGCCGAGCAAGCGCTCGACCGAACGCAGTCGGCTGTGTCGCCAACGGCAGAAAGTACGCACTAGCGAACTGGAGCAGCAGGTGCTCGCGCTCAAGACGGAGATCTCGCGCTTGGCGCTGCGGCGCGAGCGAGTGCTGTACGCGCCGCATACGCTCACGGGCTCGTTCGTACGCGCGGCGCACGAGTACTGCGACCTGTTCAAGAACGGACTGAGCTATGCCGATGCCTCCGATATCAGCGCGGCTCGTGGGCCTGGCAACTCCGTGCTCAAGTACCAGACTCAGATCGCGTTCGTGAACTCGCTGCTTGACCCGGACGTGGAGATCATGAGCTGCAATGTGCTGGCCGTGAACGGAGTGGATGCGTTCCTCAAGGGCTGGCAGGTCTGGGCCAACTGGCGCGCAGTCAAGACATGTGAGGTCCACTCGATCGACGTGCGCGCAGCCATGGACCTGATCGCTGTGCATCTCAAGGGCGTCCGGCGCGTCTATCTATCTGCATCGATCGTCGCCATACTGTTCCCGCATGTGCTGAACAATCGCCGCTTGCTGTCCTCGATCGTGGGCAAACATATCTGTTATTACTCCCTAGAGACGTTGTTCTTCAATTCGCAAGGCCGCGTAGTCCGGTACACCATGAGCATCGACTTCTTCGCGACGCTGTACCAGCTCGCGGGCAACAACGAGGACGCCCTGGAGCTCATGAAGTCCTGCAGCGCCATGAGCTCCAAGGACTCGTTCGTTCGTGAGTACAATTCGACGTCGCAGAGTTCGTCTCCCCCATCGTCGTCGAGCGCCAGTGACTCGGAGAGAGACTCTAGGCTGGACGTGGACTTCCTCCTTTCCTGATGATCGGAGTTATTTATTCAAAGCAGACTCAATAGGCTTCTGCTATTGCGTGGATAATGAAATTCGAGCTTCTGCTTGCGTTCTGTTGAGACTTGTGCATCGCTTGAAAAATGCTGACGCACTCGTTTGATGCTGTCGCCGGAACGCTGAGAGATGATGCAATTTGCATCTGTCTCTCGTGTTCTGCACGTCAAAATGAGCAACTGACGTGCGCCATTCATCACTGCAAAGTCGAGCGTTGCTCTGTCTGAGTAACATACAGTAAGAGGGTGTTGTTTACATATTATGGTCACCATTGGGATAAGCACCAGACAAGAGCCTCCACTCCTTGCACGTCATCGCGCCACTTAATTCCTATCAACAAACCATGATGAACACATGGATACAACTGTTGCTTGGGCGTGGCCACACACGAGTGCACCCGTTCATCCAGATTTGACGATGGGGAAGTCGTAGATCAGGTGCTATTGACGCAGGCTATCAAGACGAGAAAGGAGCGGCTTCGTCTGATTACGCAGGAAACGGCAGTAGAATTGTATAAATAATGGCTTAGGCAGCGAGCAGCTCAGTGCGTGAGTCGGAACTTGGAGTGACCCACAGCCGATTGCCAGCGCACGACGCCCGCCACGATCTCCATCATGAGGTACCGCAGGTACTCGGCCGACTGGTTGCGCACTTTGCCGCCGAACGTGACCTCGCAGCCGTCGACCGTGCCGTCGGCGGCGTGCGTGTCCAGGAACATGTACCAGTTGAAGAGAGTCACGAAGCCGCCCTCGGACTCGATGAACTGCCTCTGGCCTTCCGTCATCGGGATGGACCGGTACGTGATGAGGTACCCGCCGTCGATCTGCCCGCGCGCGATCAGCAGGATGCTGTAGTGGTCGATGTTCTTGTTGCCCGTGACGGTCACGCGTGCGATGACGCAGTCGTCCGTGACGCGCTGTAGGATCTTGAGCTCCTTGGTCTGCGGCTGGATGCGGCGGTAGAGCTTGAGCATGGTCAGCAGGTTCCACGTCTTGTAGAGCAGCTCGTGCGCCAGGACGCCTTCAAACTTCTGCGCCAGCATGAATTGCAGCATGGACTCGTCCAGGATACGGCGGTCGCTCCAGCCCAGCACTTCTCCGCCCATGGACTCGAAGCGCTCCTGATTGCGGAACTTCATGATCTCCTGGCAGGTGCTGCGCACGCACTCGACGGCGTCAGCCACGGACATGTCATGCTCGAAGATGATCCGCTGGAAGAACGGCGTCTCTTCGAAGGCGTTCTCCTTGTCCTCGTCCTCGTTTGGATCGCTCTGCTTGGCGGCGGCGGGCAGCGCTTTCACAGGCCGGCGATCACGATCGGCCGTGCTTGGGCCGTTGAACTCCGAGAGGACAGTCTGGTAGGCGCTGTGCTGGATGTCGCGCAGCTGGAGCTGCTTGGTGAGCAGCAGCCGCTCTTGCCGCAGGTGGTCGATCGTGCGCATGACCTCCGAGAAGGCCTGTTGATGACGCGGCACGATGGCGGCTGACTGCGCGTCCCCGCCGCTGCTGCTTGCTGGGGGATCCTGCCGCAGCTGCTGCAGCTCATCGCGCTTGATCTCGAGCGCCGCCAGCTCATCGCGCATGGTCAGGATCCGCGTCTATGGACACACATACAGGTCTCGTCAATGCTGCGATTTGACACACAAGCTGCGACGTGCGCACGAGTCCCACCTTGAGCGCGTTGGTGCGCCGCCGCTCGTTGGCATTGTGCTTTTTGCGCCGCTCCTCGTCCGTCGGCTTGCCGGTGTTGGCGAAGGCAGCGATGGGCGATGACGAGGACGAGGACGACGCGTACGAGGCACTGCCGAGCATGCTGTCCATTCGAGAGTTCATGACCTCGTTGCTGCTGAGGCCAGCCTTGGCACTGAGCGTTGACTGCACGACAAGGTCGCACGTGAGCACAGCCTTGGTGTCGCCAGCGTCCGATGACGCTGCGTACGTGTGGGCCATGTCGCTGTCGAAGCCCATGTCCACGAGCAGGCCGAAGGCGCCGTCAGCCTCCAGAGCGTCCATGGCCAGAGGATCGGAAAAGCTCAGTCCTTGGGGCGCGTGGTAGATAACGTGTCAAATCGGACAAGAAGGACTCAGATGGGCGCTGTGTTGAGTGGTCAGTGGCCTAACCTCGGTTTCACGCATTTCAGCCAATCATATCACGTGAATGCGCTGGTTTTCTGATCGGGTCTGAACTGGCTAGCTGTCCTACCCCTTACCTATCGTGGATGAGTGTTGAGCGACGCGAATGCGACTCAGATTGTCAACATTTGCGGCGCACCTCAGACTCAGAGATACCGATTGGACATAAGAATGTACCGGTATCATACTGGCGTGATCGGTAACACTGTGACATGGACACGGCAGGCGCACCGGACAATCGAGCAACTCATTTGCGGCATGTTCCAGCAGCCGGCACTCGCGTCCAGCGCCTTCGCGGGGCTCTATGACGAGCTTCTGGCCTACTGGACACTCTTCTGCAGCACTGAAGACCTGCTGGTGCTCTCCGAAGTGAACTCTGGTGCGTCTGCTTGGGTCTCATTCCAGGTATCAACTACGTCAATGACACTTGCTGCTGCTCGTGCGGCCTTTAGTATTCTACGTGTTCGCGAGTGAAGATGCGCTCTGGATGTCACACTGTCTGCGGCGCCATGGCGGCGACTTTGCCTTCCACCACAACTGGAAGACCACGACGTTCTTCCCTCGCACGCGCCCCCAGGGGCTGCCCTGCAATCCGCCGCTGGCCGTGCGCGGCTTTGGCTCGGACTTCCTCTATCGCCGCTGGTACCGAAGCCACATGAGTCTCAAGGACTATGTGCCGCCAGTGGACGATCCAATGGCCAAGTCGATACGCAAAATGGACGTCAACCAGATCTCGTATCAGGAATACTACGAGTATGTCGCATGGGCCAGGCTGCTTGTCGTGATGATGTGGTGCTCACGCCCTTGATTTGCTCTCATGTTCCTGTTGCAGGCAATACGCAAGCGTTCCGTTCGTTATCCAAGGCGCCATCACGAACTGGAAAGCATCAACAGAGGTTCGTAGTTTACGATAGCCCCATCTCCTTAACTCTTTCTCGGCTTCGACTCACGCTCTCTTCCCAATCTGCAGTGGAGCATGGAGAAGCTGGCTGCGCGCTTCCCGCAGGAGATCAAGCACCGGCTGACCCACAATCTCGACTTCTTTGGCAGCGAGAAGTCGACCCAGATGAGCTTTGCGGACTACGCCGACTACATGCGCGAAGCCAACGACGAGACGCCGTTGTACGTGTTCGATGCGCGTATGGGCGAGAAGATGCCCGAGCTACTGGGGGATTACAACGTAGACGACTTGCGCTTCTTCCAAGAAGACATGCTGAGTGTGATGACCAAGAACCTTAAGCAGAAGGAGCAGGATGGGGCTGCGCAGGAAGCGCGGTCCATGAAGTACGCGGCACCGCGACCCAATCGCCCAGACTTTCGCTGGATTGTGATCGGCCCGCAGCGATCAGGAGCTCCGTGGCACACAGACCCAGCTCGCACCTCTGCATGGAATGCGCTTGTCAAGGGCCGCAAACGGTGGGCTTTGTATCCTCCGAACTGTCCACCGCCAGGCATCTCCGTTGGCAAGAATGCCTATGGACGACAGCATGCGCTTGGTATGACATCGCTATACTGGTACCTGCACGTGTATCCGACGCTGCAGCCGCACGAGAAGCCGTACGAGGTGATCCAAGAGGAAGGCGAGACCATCTACGTGCCGACAGGCTGGTGGCACTTGGTGCTGAACCTTGAGGAGACCATTGCTGTGACACAGAACTTCGTGGATCCGCACAACATCATGCCGTTTCTCGAAGACTTGCTTGGAGACCAGCAGGACGACTCAGTGCACCGTCTTCGAGGCGCTCTGTGCCCCACTCGACCTGAAACCAAGGATCTGTTTCGACTGGCGCTCATGGCGCGTACGCAGGGATACCTGAGCCAGAGTCTGTATCTGAGCTCGTTCGGAATCTTGGAGTACTGGAAGGGCCCCATCAAGAAGATCCTGACTCGTTATCAAGCACGCACACAAAAGCAGAGTTCTGGTGAAGACGACTCTGTGAAGCCTTTGCTGTCCATCTTGAAGACCAAACGCGTGCCTCGTATGAAAATGGTCACTTCGAGAGCGAACCCGACCATCGCTGTGGGCCAAAAGTTGATTATCAAGTTCTTCAGCCAGCTCAATCTGATGTGGAACGAGTTCGATTTCTCCACGTTCCTGGCGCCCAATTTCAGTGAAGCGTCGGAGGGGGCTGAGCCATCCTCCAAGCGAGCCAAGCGTGGCTATCTGCAGCCTCATGAATTACGGCAGAATATGTCGTTGCGTGATGCTATTGAGGAATGCTATCGCATTGAAAGCTCCACGTACAAGATGATCGCAGCTGCCGCATCCAGCAGTCAGAACGCGTTCCTGGAGCCATTATTATCGTGGATTCCAAAGTTTTACGACCATGGCCATGTGTTCCATGTTGACGACGTTGATGATGAAGACGGCGAAGGCAGATTCTGGCGGTGGCCGTACGTGGTCATCGAGTACAAGCGTGGATTCGTTGGTCTGGATAAGCTGGAATCATCTCGAGGCGGTGGCGCAACAAGAGAGTCCTGGCTCCAGGCTGCCAAATGGATTAGCGAGGAGTTTCTGCCCCGATTGCACGCTGTGCCGATCGACCCAGCGCTCCGTGGCGTCTATGGACATTCCAAGGCGGAGTGGGATTGGTACCGGCATTATCTGACCTATCAACGCAAGCGCGCGATCGCATGTAAGTTGATGATGATGTGGCCTTTCGGGCTGCGTGCTTGTGGATCTTTGACTAATAATTGTTGTGTGTTTGTGTTGCAGTCCACTTGAAGGAGAATGCGCTTCCGCCACAGTTGATGCGCCAACTGGAGCAGTTCCTACCTGCTGCCAACTCAGACGCTATTTCGCAAGAGCTTCTGCCTGGGACCACGGGCTCTTCAAAGCCTGTGCTGCTGCATGGCGATCTCACGGATGAGAATATCATGGGCGTGATCTCAAAGTCTGCTGTGACGATCCGAAACGCCAATCGAACGGATCTGACTGCTCACTTGGAAGCCATCGGATGTGGCAAGTATGTGCCTCTGCTCGTCGAGCAAGAGGAGCTGACCTTGGAGTCGCTTGCTCTTCTCACGGAAGATCACCTGAAGCAGCTCGGTCTCCCGCTCGGCCCCCGTCTCGCCATTCTGGGCGCGATGAGCCGCATCGCTAAAGAGCTGGACAGTGATGAGGATGACGACGGTGCTGCCGTGACCAGTGACGAAGAGTGGGAAACCAGCAGCAGTAGCAGCTCGGAAGACGAGGAGGAACCCTCTCTCAGCACGGAAGCGCGCTTGGCCAAGTTTATGGGCCCCCAGCAGTGGACTCCTCGCGCAGTGATCGACTTTGCCGACTCCAAGACGGGCGATCCGCTCTACGACCTCGTCGCGGTCTTCTTCTCCGCTCTGGTACGTCGTGCATGCTTGGCTCCTTGTTGCTACTGCCGCGTTCACTCACACAGTTTGTGTGATTTTGCTTACAGCACTGCGATCGTGAGTTGTGGAAAGCGACGCTCGCGGCTCCATACTGGCAGAACTATATCCGTGCGGATCTTAAGACCGCAGCTGCTGCCTCCTCACCTCGGCTCTCGCTGCGTGAACGGTTTCTCAAGCTGGTCCTGCTGCACACCAGCCGGTCCATCAAGACCATGTTTTACGTCTATCCGCACGCGTACGCCTGCGGCTCTTGGGAAGAGCTGGCGAACGTCGTCTTTGGAGACGTCTTTGAGCTCATGGAGCAGTAAAGAGCAGCAAGAGAGAGGAGAAAGGTGACGGACAAGACGGGGGCTGATGGTGATTTGTTGTGATTTGTGGTCACTACAGACGCCCACCAAATAAAACGTGGCGTTAGATAAGAAATACAGGAGACTATCCACTTGGTCGGCTCCACCGAGTCCAGAATCTACTATGAACTCGAGCTGCTGCTAGCTACAGCTGCTGCGACTTGCGGCTGCAGGGGCAACGGGAGCGCGCTGGTTGGTTTCGTTGGCAGGCGAAACGTGGAGGGATTGGGGCGGGATGGCCTAGTACACCGGCTGGACCTGCTTGACATCGGCCAGCAGCTCGTCGTAAGCCTCGGTGGCGTTGAAGCCGGCCTTGCCCGGAGTGATCAATATGCAACTAGTAGGACGCTTGGAGAGGGCCGAGGCGCCGAGATCCACCTGCAGCACAATGGGATATCATGAGCATCACGCTGGGGCTTTACAAGTGCCCAGAATGGCGGCCTACCTTGGACGGCGTGAAGATGTACGGGATGGCGTTCTCCTCGCAGAGCACCGGGATGTGCGAGATGACGTCGATGGGCGAGATGTCGCCGGCGATGACGCACAGGCCCTTCTCGCCCTTGCGGATGGCCTTGACGACCTCCTTGACGCCGCGCTTGATGCCCTTGACCTTGGTGGCCTTCTTCACGACCTTGTAGGCGCGCTTGGTGTGCTTCTTGCTGGCCAGCGGCTGCGCGATGATGGACACATGCTTGATGCGGTCCTCGTAGGACGGGCCGCTGCTCTTCTTGTCTTCCGTGTCGCTCATGGCTGCTGCTGATCTCTCGAACTCTGAGTCCCAACAGGCACGCAACCCCAAATAGCGACGCCCTGCGCACCAACCAAGCCCAGATTGTTGCACCACGGCAGGAACAGCTTTCGAGCAACATTCACGCAACCTTACACCCACTCAAATTTATGGGATTTTGTGCTCTTTATATATGGTTTTATCCCGTAAACAAACACAACCTATATTTATGGAACGCGTCGTTTCGTGATCATCAGTCAGCCATGTCGAAACTCCTGAATGGCGCCGATCGGGTGGCGATAGTGGAGATGCGTGAATTCCATGCTGTTGAGCGAGAACGAGCGCCTTCGCTGAACTAGCAACCGCTTAGAGTGCGGGCGCCGGCGCATCGCCTGCTCTTGTTCTTGGTGCTGATCTTCGGCTGCCGCGGCAGAAGGCGGACAGAGCGTCAAGAGCAGATCGCCCAGCCACATCTCGTTCTTGGACCGATGCGCTGCCTCCAGGTTCGAGCCCACAGTCTGGCGTCGCCGCGGTCGCTGGACACGCGCGACAGTGTCTGGGGGAGACCGCGAGGAGATCGTGTCGGTCCTTTGCGGCGAGCGCACGCGTGAGGACGACAGGTCCCATTGGCGAGTATCCCGCTCGCTGCGCAGGATGACGTCTTCCTTGCGTCGGTCCTTCACACGCTCGATCACACGATTAGCCTGGGCTACGCGCTCGCGGGGTGCTCTGGGCGTAGTGGATCTGCGCTGAGACTCTTGGCCCAGCAGCAACCGACTGTCCTCGAAGCGGGATCCAGTCTCCATATCGACGGAGCGCTGCGCGCGGGAGCCCAAGCGCAAGGACCGAGCGCCATTGAACGTCGAGATCGAGCTCATGGGAGCAAACACACCGGATGGCTGGGACGAAGAGCTCGGAGAACGCTCTGAATTGCCGGTCTGCGGATCGTTGATCTCTCTGATAGCGACTGCCTTGGCATCCTCACGAAGCACCGTCATGACGCACGCTCGACACACGCAGCGAGAGACCGGCTTAGAGCCTTGCGCAGGCGGCATGACCTCTTTACGAACGCTACAGCTGGAGCAAACGACCTGAAGCAGCGACAGAGAGAGAGATGCTGTCAGACTAAGAGTCTGCTTCAGTGGGACGTGATACAGCAGCCTACCTGATGGCACACTGCGCAGGCTCGCTTGCCGTTGTCTCGACTGAACACGTTGTAGCACACGCCGCAGTGGGATGCGCCGTCGTTGGGCGCCATCACGCGGCTGCTTTCAAACGCTGGCGCGCTGTGGTCGTGGATGGCACGCGCCAGTTTCTTGGCGAAGCTGCACTCCTGCAGCTGGGTGAACCGAATGAAGCTGTCGATGGCGGCCTTGGAAGCTACGGTCTGCATCAGATCGCCGGCCGCGTCGTAGCAACCCTGGTGGTAGATCTGCAGCCGCCCGTTCTTCATCTGGCGGAAGAACGTGCAGAAGTACAGATGCGCGCGCACGGCTGTCTGCGTACGCGGGCAGTCCGCGTACGGGACGGAGTGGCGCAGCTCGTAGCCGATGCGCTCGCCCTGGCTGTCCACCACTGTGCCCGTGGAGCTCAGGAAGCAGAAGTCGCGGTCCTTGATGAGCATGGACGACCCCGTGGGTGCCCGCTTGCGCACGTACTTGACCGCCAGCGAGCGGAACGGCCTCGTGGTCGTGGGTCGCTCCAGCACTTGCAGCACCGCTGCGTCCACGATGCCATCGCGCGTGAAGTGAGAGCGCAGCTGCCGCTGGTCGGCTGTGAGCCACAGAATGCCGTGCAGCGCATCTGCCACAGACCCTTGGACACTGCCGACCATGAGCAGAGCCGGCAGCAGCAGCCCCGCGTCGTCTCTATTATGCATCGGCTTCATGCGCACGTTGCGCTTCTTGGCGTAGGCGCGCACGCCGTCCTGCTGGCGCACAAAGTCCCAGCCGCTGCGCTCCACGTGCTGGTCCTCCTGGCGCTGCACAAAGTCCTCGTAGGAAGACAGATAGCGCTTGAGCGCCTGGGCCTCCAGCTGCTGCAGCCGTGCCGTCGACGGCGTCGCCATTGGGGACTCGAGTGCTGCGTCTTGTCCTGCGCGACTGAGAGACTGATGCCAAGAGGATGGGCCGCCGCGGACATAGCTACGACCGCATGATTCAGCCAGTTTGGTCTACGGTACTGCCCTGCTGGACAGGCGTCAGCACTGCCGTGTAGCCACCAAGACCAAGTGAATGACCTGGATTGTTTGTGGCTGATGATGCAAGAGAGGCATGATAGTGGCTATCAACAGCTATGCAGGCATGTAGGTCTCTAGAGAAGAGCTCATGAGGCCTCATGCAGATCCCAAAGAGGACGGAAATCCATGGATTTGGAGCCTCGTTCACCATCTTTCCATCTCTGTCTGCGTTCGCGAGGTCGTCAGCCAGTCAGCCCTAAGTAGGCTACAGTACAGTGTATCAGGCCTGCGTGTTGCGTGGTCGTGCTCCTTCGCGAGGTCTCGCCATGCGCAGCAATCACGCAGCGCGTCCGATCGCGTTGATTGGGATCTGCTGCTGTGTACCAATAAATCGGTTCAATTTGTAGCATCATATTTTACGATTGCTGTTATGTTTGCGTTTCACTCGGCATCTACACAAAATGTAGTATTTTGAGATGTGGATACACAATTTTTATCATATCAACCAACAGAAACATACAATTTTTCATAAAAACCATTTGAACTCACTAAAAATCATAGTCTATTGAGGGCAAAACGCCAAGAGTTCGAGTTTAGGTCCAAGCGATTCTGAGTCTGGAATCAGATAATTGAAGTCAGAAATCCATTTCTAAGTCCCTCGAGTGCTGCCAGCCAGAGGCTGTCCCATGCGCGTATCTCCTTCCATGGCTCCAGTGCCACAGCAGTAGCACTGAGCAACCAACCGATTCCCTAGACAGCCATGGCCAGAAGCCTCGCCCCACTGCGGCGCTCCAAGCCTCAGACCGAGGTCTCCAGCCTCCAGTTGCGCGCAGAAGCGGCCGATCTCGCAGTGCAGCTCCTGACCAAGCGACTGCGCTCGGACGACATGGTCACGTGTGTTCTGGTTTTCCTGGCTGCGCGTCAGACCATTGAGTGGCGTCACGTGAGTGTTGCGGCTAAGTACGGCCACTTGGCGCTGGTCAAAGCGCTGCTGATGCCTGGAATGCCCAGCATTTGCACGGCCGATGCCATGGACCTGGCAGCACAGCACGACCATCTGGAGATCGTACAGGCGCTGCACCAGCGCAGCCAGGGCGGAACGCATCGTGCAATAGACATGGCCGCAACCTACGGCCATTTGCATGTCGTACAATGGCTGCATGTGCATCGACCCAAGGCAGGCTGCTCCATTGCGGCCATGAACGGCGCTGCTGCGAACGGCCATCTACAGATCGTGCAATGGCTGCATGGACACCGAAGCGAGGGCTGCTCAAGCGTTGCCATGGACCAAGCGGCGCTGAATGGTCACTTGCATGTGATGCAATGGCTGTATGCACAACGCACGGAAGGATTCACATCACTCGCCATCAAATACGCAGCTCTGAATGGCCACATGCATGTCGTCCGATGGCTCTACGACAAGAGTCCGTGCACAGCTCTGGATGCCGCCAAGACCTACGCAGTGTACGCCTCACAGTCGAACGTGGTGCACTGGTTACGAGATCAGGAAGCAATGAAGCGGAGCCCCTGGCAGATATCAAAGCCGGAAGCTAGCGCCACTGGCTGCTGCCTGCAGTGAGCACATTTTCTGTGGAAGGCTGTATGTATCGTTTAAATATTGATTTGGGTCGCACTAAGCTTTGATTCATTCGCTGCCACTGGCCGCTGTAGCTCCTCCTTCGGCGGATTCACCGGTTGTGATGTCCTCAAAGAGTTCTGCGTACGAGACGCCTCCGCCTGCTGGAGCGGCGTCATTCAGCAGAGGCATTATGAATCCTTGCTCGTCAAGCAAACCGGCCGTAGCGAATAGACTTGACGCTGGCTTGTAGTATGTCGTCCAGACTCGACCAGTATTAGTGGTCACATTCGTTGGTTTGAGCAGAGCGTTTGTCATCGCCCCGGACCCATCGGATGGACTGCTTCCGCTTTCCAGGCTCGGATCGTAGTTAATGAACTGCAGGAAGCACTCGTCAAAGAGGTTATCGTACCGGTTCAGCATGTATGTGCCAGTCGAAATCATGCGCATTCGGAGCATCATGTTCACTCGCTTCACCAGCTGCACGTAGTCGAACGTGAACCGCTTCTGCGTCGTTGACTGCAGTGTGCAATCAAAGCTGTTACGCAGGATGCTGTGCAGTTTGCGTCGGAGTGCGGTGCACACGCAGCTGCTGGCCTCGATACGAAGCAGATCGTACGCCTCGACTGTGATCTGCTGCATAAAGCCAGGGCATACGCTCTGACCAATGCTGTTGTACAACTCCTTGGCGTAGTTGTAGTGCTGCTGTCGAGATTGGACGCTCTTGTGCGCGCGCACAATCGGTTCCTCCGTCCACGTCGTGAATTTGTCGTAGATCTTGAGGTTCAACGGATCCAACGCACCAGTGTTGTCGACCCGGAACTGTGTGTTATTGGGGCGTCGATAGCATGGAGGGGTTATCGCCCCCTGTGCACCATGAAAACCAACCGAGACACAAAGGAACCACCACAGCAAAGCCTTGATGTGAAGCATCACTCTCGAAGTCTCAACGGCTGAGGAAATTGAGGAATGGCTCTTGTTGGCTGAGAAGCAGGAGCATTGCGGGCTAAAAACGATCATATCATAGGCAGCGCATTAAATTTAGAGTCCGCAGGGACCAAACGGTTCCTATTCGAATTCGTCTGAGTCCAGTCGGCTATATTGAGCCATCGGAGACACCACGCTGGCGCGTGACTTGTGGTACAGCAGACTGCCTGTGAGTGCAGCAGCAATCGCTGCTAGAACGGCAACGACAATAAAAGTGTGCCCAGTGGATGAGACCACAACGGCATCAGCAGTGTCTGTTTCCGGAATATTGATCGCATCTGCAGGCCGGGAGGAGGAATCTTGGCTTGCGGTTCTTGAAGGGGAATCGAAAGAAGAGCTGATCTCTGGCTTGGTCGCATTTGCGCTTCTGGGTGCTGACGCTGAACTCATGGATGACATGCCCGCTTCCGGAGTAGAATCACCCAGGCCAATGGTGTCTTCTGAACTTGACGAATTCGAACTTCCAATAGGCATATCGCTAGACTTAGTAGGGACTTTAGTCTCGTTGCGAGGCTGATCAATAACCGGTGCTTCAGTCTCGTCCGCGGGCTCCTCAATAGGGACTTCAATGGTGAGGCTTGAGCTACTATTACCAGTTGAGGCTGAACCCGCATCTGAAAAATCAACCAGCTCGATTATGTCGCTTCCTGAAGACGATGAACTTGCACCGCCAGCTGATGCCGACGGAAGCGAGGCAAAGCCTGGTTGTGGAATGCAGATCGTTGTCGAGTGATCGCATAAGAAAGATTTGTTCAAGCCTATCGCAGACAGGAAAGTATCCTGCCGGCCCGACGAAGAAGAACTTGGTCGTGACCCTTCGCGTTTTCGGTGTGATTGTGGTAATGTCGTATTGGGTGTTGGATGACGAGGTGACAACGTTGAGTTCATGAAAAGTTGAGAAGACTGAGTGGTTGGTGTTGATTGCAATGGAGTAGATGGTACAGGAGTCCGTGGGATTTCAGGTGCACTGGAGCGCTGGGTTGGCGCTGGTGTGGGCGATGCGGAGATGTTCACAAAGTGAGTGCTTGCCTCTGTCTTGCCTCGATGAGATCTGCCTGAAAGTGCCTGGATCCCTTCGTGGCTTGAATCGATGTCCACGAACTCGATCAAACACCAATCATACAACGCATCGTACCAGCTCAAGACACGAGCGCCTATAGTGAGTATGCGCATGCGCAGGATCAGATTGATCCGGTTCGCTAGCTGCAGGTATTCGCTCGAGAACTGCTCTGGTGCAGTCGACTGGAGCGTGCAGTCGAAATTGGACCGCAGAACTTGGTGCAAATGCTGTCGAAAGGACATGCACACGCACGTGACGGCCTTGGCTCGAAACAAGGTGTAGGACTCTCCGTCCACAGCGAGCAGATTGCATCCGACCGAGCGCTGGATCTCTTGGTACACGCCTTTGACGCTGTTGTACCACTGCGCTCTGGCGAGAAGCGTGTTTTGCTGTTTGTGAACAGTCGATTCGTGTGTCATGACCATGAAGTTGTCCAAGAGCTTGAAGGTCAAAGGATCCCACGTCATTGAATTGTCAATGCGAAACTTGTAGCTGCTGGTGCGCTTTGCGCATGACGATGGAGGCTGACTGCCTGCACCATGGACCACGCAAGCACTCAGCGCCAGAAGCAGCATCAAACTGGAGACGACGCGATGGATCATCATTTTCTGTTCTCCTTCGCACTTTGCAGCTGCGATTCAAGCCGGCTCGGTCATTACATCTGCGTTATAAATGGCTTCGAATCGGTTCTTTTTTAGCCCGACAAATATAGCCGCAAGTCTGAAGCCAGGGAGCTGGAAGGCACCACAGCTCAATCGGACCCAAGCCTCGAATCCCAATGACCGCTTCTCCACGTGTGTTCCCACTCTTTGCCGCTGTCCTTGTGCAACTTGCCAATGCTCGAAGCCAATACACGTGTGAGTATGCTGGGGTCGACCTCATGAACCGCATGGTGTACCTGGAGACGCAAAGCGGAGCACTCACATCGACTCAGATCGCCAAGTATACAACCTACGACTACTACTACAGCAACGACATGAAGAGATTCAACACGCTTTTGTTCCCGGAGCTGAGCGACCCCAGTCGGCTCTCTGTAGCCCAAGCGCTGGAAGTCGTCCAGAGACGTACATGCGCGTGCCTGATCACGGAGACCTCCAACTACATCGAAAATCGCTTGAGCGATGCTCTCTTTGTGGACAGTGCGGCGCAGTTGGACGCCAACGCCTGGGCTGACCAGACGTGGGAAGCCATGACGCTGTACTACGAGCAGCTGCGCATGGACGTCGCCATAGGCGCGTCCGAGACCGGCACGGCGCTCGAAATCTACGACCGCGTGTTCACCAATTGCGTAGCTCCGCATTTCGAGTACCTTCTCAACTAATAAATTGCCACTATTCGCATGTGGGCAGCAAGCCTGGCTTTCTCTACCTCGTTGGCTTTTGAATTTGGTGCGAGCCAGTGGCCGCTGACGACTAGGGCGCGGTCGTGTGGACCCCTCACGTCCGTTTGGAGAACCCGTACTGTTCCGGTACCAACTGAAGAAAGATCTCTCGAGTGCAGACGAGGTGGCGAATTAAATCCCTCGGCGACCTCTTGGGGAGGAAGAACCGGTGACGACCCCCTCTCTGCAATCAGTCCTCTGGTCGCTCTTGTTCCATAGAGCGCACGTCATCGGTCGGCCATGCTTAGGCACCCGGCGATCTTTCGTTTCCGGATCCTCATCCGCCATCCATTTCGCTCAGTATTCCTCCGATGGCTCAACCCGGCGGATCCGTTGCGCCAGCGCTCCGACCAAATCCCGGTCAGGTAACTTTCGGAATGTTTCCGTTGTTGAAGTCCGCCAGCTCGGTGGGGATCGGTAACTTACAGGGAAAGTTACCGTATTATACACACCATGAGACCCATCCGATGATGACCATGTGAACGTTGTATTTTACATCTGGGTCAACGGCTGGAGGTGTTACGAAATTATACACCAAACCTCGCAGGGCGAATACTGAGGTTTTATCATAAATCGCTCAGGATACACGATGAGTGTACAGGGATTTGCGACAAATCGTGTTTTTATTTCACCTTCACTCCATCCCTGCATGACGACAAAAAATCACTCGTGACTAAACAGGGGTAAATAAACCCACTAATTCCCAGCTAAGACAGGGACCAGACATACCTGTTTTGTCACCAATGTACTTGTTAAAAAGGAGAGCGGCAATTCGTCTGCCCGAGCGGGTGAGAACCCATTATTCCTGACCCGCTCTCTTTCGCAGCTGCGCCTCCGTTTGGCTCGGCCGGCGTTGGCTCATTCTTGGATTACGCGCAACGGTGGGAGACGATGCAACGGCACGGCGACTCGCGGATGCGGATCACCGCCATTTGCTCCTCCAGCGACGATGACGATCACTACGACGACCCCATGGAGGCGCAGGGCTGGGCCAAGCCAACGACGACCGTCGGGATACTGCCGTCGCGCGCGCCCTATGGCCCCAGCGCCGAGAACGCCATGGCCGCGCGCATCGCCGCCTCTATGCAGCCACCCAGATATGCAGCCTCCTTGCCGCCGCCACTGCCGCCAACCGTTCCGACCAGCGCCGCCAACAAGAAGAAACGCACGCGCCGCATGACCAACAGCGAACGTGGCAAGCTGTATCGATCGCGACGGAAGACCTACATCGAGCAGTTAGAGCAGGAGGTCGATGAGCTGCGGCAAGAGGTGCAGGACATGCAGACCCACGGCCGGATACCGACCGCTGTGATCCAACGCATGCCGCCCGTCGGCTCGGCGCACTTGCGCACCATCCGCGAGTACTTCTCGCTCTTTGAATTCGGCGTGCCGGTATTGAGTCAGTCGGGCAACCTGCCGACCGAGAGTCTGCTGCGCTCCTCGCGCCAAGCGACATTCTTGAACCAGCTTGCGGACCCCAAGATGGCCTTTGGCGGCCGCCAAGGTGTCCACCTACTGCTGCAGCAATGGGAGCGCTACTCCATGTACCACTCGTCGCTACGGTATGAGCTCAAGCAGCTCAAGTCCATGGTACCAGAACCCGATCCGGTCGTGTTCGCCTCGGCCGTGCTCTATGTGCGGCTGACGCGGCGCACGATTGAGTGCGTGTTTCCGCACATTTTGTGGAACGAGCCGTTGGTGCAGAGGCTCATCGGCATGGAGTTGGAGTACCCCGTGGTGAACACGTTCTACTTTAACCCCGAGGGCAAGGTCGGGCGGTACGAGATCGAGGTGGACTTCCTTACGGGCCTCATGAAGCTGCTGGGCAACCTGTACGAGCCCGTGCAGCTCATCGAGCAGGCGCTCATCACGCGGCAACACATGATCGGCCCCATGGAGAATGACGAGCGGCCGCGTTTCCAGCAAATCTGAGAGGATGGTGTGGGATGACGAACACGCACCACCGCCTTGAGCAAGGACCACAGAAGGCAGAAGACGGCTGGTGGTGTATGTATTTGTATTGGAGAGAGTTTGGAGGCGTAACGAGAGAGACAGCATTGAGAGTATAAGCGCATGAAGCAATTCACTCGTATCGTGTATTGGCCTTAATTCCTTGGTCTCTGTTACTCATCATCACACGCATCCGGGGGTGACAACAAGCCGCGTCGCAACCAAGGTCCCATCTCCTTTACATTCCCCAATGACGAGACATATTTTGATCGCCTTAGCGGTCTCGTCGTGGGGCGTACTTATCCACGTATCAGCCAATCACAGGCACGATAAAGCGAACTTAGGCACATAAAAGCTCGTCATCACGGATGTGTGGGCGGAGGAGTGCACAAAAAACAAAACCCTATACTCCGATAAAGCCCCTTCCCCTGACTCCCATTCTCTATGACCCTTTTGCAGAAAAGCGAGTGCTCGTCAGAAGGTGAAAAGGGTTCTGACTGAGGTTCCATCCTTTCCACCAATGAAATGCCTTGTCCCGTATTGTCCCGAGCCCAGATACGCGACAATGTGGGCCTCCCCCTTGGGCATTCTGGGACAGAGACCCAGTTTCTTCCTCCGAGACGGTCAACAATGGATGCCCGTCGCGACCTGCTGGTGATGCCGCCCCCTGGGTCTATGGGCTCGGAGCTGTCCGAGGCCCAGCTGAAGAAGAGCCGCCGCAATGAGAGGGATCGTCAGCGTAGCTCGCTGAAGCGGGTACAGTGCCCATCCCTTTCCATCGTGTTTTTGTCCCATTTGACTCTCAATATCCTGATAATTGTACAACTGGGATATGTAGGACACCATCAAGCAGATGAAGGCGCTGGTGCAGCGGCTGGAAGACCACAAGGCTGGACTGCTCAAGGCCCAGGGCGACCAGACCAGTCAGCAGCAGACGGCAGCCTTTCGCAATGCAGCCAAAGCCGAGTTCGTCAAGATCACGCAGCAGATCGAGGAGCTGCGCAAGGAAAACGCAGCCATGGGCCAGGAAGTGCGCGACCGCGATATCTACAGCAGCTCTCTGCAGACACTGCTGCTGGAGTTCCAGGGCGACAAGCCTACCCCAGCGGCGGAGCAACTGTCAGAACTGGTCGGGTTCACGCCGCTGACGCTCGAAGAAGCCGAGCTCGTGGCTAAGCAGGCCCGGCAGTCCGTCTCCAATGTGCGACTGGACTACGTCACGCGCGACCCGGACACCGATGACGCCGAGCTGACGTCACGTGGGAAGGTGTTTGGTTGGTCAGACTACCGATTGCGCCGCGGAAAGACCATCACGTTCGTGGTGAGCAAGACCATGGCGTTGCCGGACGCCGTCAGCGTCATGGACAAGACCTGGGGCGTCTGCACGGACGAGCAGAAGATGAAGCGCATCCTGTCGCCCGACATCCCGTGCGAGTTCCAAGTGCTGCAGAAGATCTCGGACGACATGCTGGTCGTGGATCGTACTACATACGCGATGCCCGGTCTCACGCTTCGCACGGTCTACCTGCTCTTGCGCGAGCAGCAGGACGACGGCGGCTACCTGCTGATCATGAAGACCATCAACCTGCCGCTGGCCAAGCAACTGCTGCGTCCGGGCGAGGTGTGGTGCGACATCTTCTACTGGGTCCGCGTGGCGGCCGTGAAGACCGGGGTCGAGTCGGAGTTTGGCGGCGTCCTGACCTACACGCACGAGCAGCTCGCTGCACGCTGGATCGTGGAGCTCATCTTCCTGGCCATCCGCTGGGAGAACCATTGCGGCGTGGCCAACATGCTCATGTTCTGATGACAACGAGACTGTGAAATTGAATCAAGTAGGCCGAGACAAAATGGCAAATTCGAGTAATAACGTGACGTGGAGATATGAATGAGGTTGAAGTTGTCTTGCTAAATGGCAAATTGTGATAAATCTGTAAACATTATCTGGAAAATGGACAAAATACGATTTTATGGGAAATAATGTGTGTTTACCAATCAGAGCACAGTTAAAGAGCCAGTGTGGCCAATCAGGTCTGTTTGTTTCGTACCGGTAGAATCTGAGTCCATCTTCCATCATGCTGGCAGAGAGCTCCGGACTCCCACGCGTCGGTCATCAATGGATGCCACCAGTGCCGATGCCGTAGCTGTGGCGGCCAAGAAGGCGCAGCGCAACGAACGTGACCGTCGCCGGAGCCACTTGAAGCGGGTACAGTAAGCGTTTCAGACCCAGAACTGAATGATGGCTTCCGTCTCACGTGTCTCTCGCTGATGGCAGGAGACGATCACGCAGATGAAGGAGCTCAAGGCGCGGCTGGAGGAACACAAGCTCCAGCTGCTGAGCAGCAAGACCAGCCTGGACATGGACCAGACCAGGGACCAGTTCCTGAAGATCGCCCAGCAGATCGAGCTCTTGCGCACCCAAAAGGCCGCCATGACTGACCAGGTGCGAGAGCTGGATCTGTTTGCCAGCTCCCTGCAGAACATGCTGCAGGGGTTCCAGCAGGAGCAGGGAGCAGCTCAACCGACCGAGAGCCTGAAGTCGACTGGATTCACTCCTCTCCACCTGGACGAAGTGGAATCCTGCGCCCAACTGGCCCGGCAGGCGGTCACAAACGCCCGCACCGAGTACGCGGCCCAGGCCTCGGACGTCCCCTCGCGAGGCAAAGTGTTTGGGTGGAGTGACCACCGATCCAGACAAGGCAAGACCATCACTTTCGTCGTGAGCAAACGCCTCGCGAGAACCGACCTGCAAGAGATGATGCACAAGACCTGGGGCATCTGCACCGACGAGAGCAGGATGAAGCGCGTGCTCTCGCCCAGCATCCCGTGCAAGTTTCGCGTGCTGCAGAAGATCTCGCATGACATGAGGATCGTGGACCGATCGACGTACGCCATGCCGGGGCTAACGCTGCGGACAGTGTACTTGCTCATGCGTGAGGAGCAAGCCGACGGATCGCACCTGCTCGTGATGAAGACCATCGACATGCCGCTTGTCCGGCAGTTGTTGCAGCCGGGTGAAACCTGGTGCGATATCTTTTACTGGATCCGATTGGCGCCAGAGAGCGACGGCACTGCGAGTGAATTTGGCGGCGTCTTGACCTACACACATGAGCTTCTCGCTGCGCGATGGATCGTGGAGCTGGTGTTTCTGGCTATCCGGTGGGAGAATCTGTGTGGAGTGGCCAACATGCTGCAGTTGTGACTACGTTCTTCATGTTAATGCTAAGAGACACAACTGGTAGTCACTGTAGTATAGCGTACTGTGTCCTCGCTACTGGTACCGTGCATCCAAGGATTCCTCGATATTATGAGGATAGTACAAGTAATCGCTTTTCTTTGAACAATCCAACCGGTAATCTTGGTATGCACGCTCAGTCGGAGAGCTCGCACTGTTGCCACTGGCGATCGACGCAACCAGCTCCCTGCACGCGTGAGATTCGGAAGCGACCACGCCTGTATGCTGAAAGAATGGGTCGTCAAACCTGTCAGGGAACGCCTGTAGCTCTGTCGCGCCCAGACTCAGCACCTGGAGCGATCTCGACGCGATCAGATCGTTTGGGAGAGTTTCGATGGGATTCCCATCGAGAAAAAGCAGCACTGCTGATGGGTTCGAGATGAGTTGCGCTGGTATATCCGTGATCCCATTCGCGCCCAGTCCAAGATATGGCAGCTGCATGCGAACAAGAGCTTCAGGCACAGCTCCCAACAGACTTTTCTCAAAAATTATCAAGCCCTGACTCGGCCATTTGTGCTCCAACGCATCTGGAATATGCGTGATATTTGTACCCGAGAACTCTATATCCAAAAGCCTTTGCGGGAAATCGTTGGACAGAAGGCCATCAGGCAACTGGGTCATATTCACATCGACTATAAACAGAAACACCATATTCGGGTGGGACTGGGCTGTAAGTGCGGCGTCGCTGTCCCACTGCGCAAGCGTGGAGTTGTATATCTTAAACCCCAGAAGACTCGGGAAACGTTGAATTCGTGGTGGGATTTCCAAGTGAGAGCAATGGCGAATGACCATGTGCAGAAGCGTCTGCTCGTCCAATTGCGCCATCAATTCGTCCAGCTCTGCTAAATCGCCACTGGTTCTCTGGCCTTTGCAATTGACGTAAATGAGTGCGCACGCGGGTTTCGAGGTGAACCAAGGGCGCACTTGCATAGCGCATTCCGTTATTTTGGAATGCATGGCTGCTTGAACGTGAATAATGATCACAGCAAGCCCCCAGACCATGAACAATACATGGGACAACGCAGCAACACGAGCACGTAAACGATTGTGCGTTTGCTGTACTGGAACTTCGATCGGATCAATGATGTCGCTGATCGTGGGAGCACCATCTCTGCTCTGGTCCCAGCTGCTTTGGATGGACAGCACGTTCGTGGTCTGCACTTGTGCAGAATCCATTTGAAGAAGAGACTTGGCGTTTTCAATGCAAGAGATCATGCTGAAGGAGAACAGCATGCGGCTGACCAGTTCGAGCCACGTCGTGATCATCACCAAACGGAATTCGCCGATCATATTCACAAACCAGATATCATCGTACCAGAGCCAACTGTCAAAGTTTTTCGATTGAGAACTGTAGGTCTTCAAGTACGGCACGACAAGGGTCAGCGGAATGCCCACGGTCGAGATAAAATCCAGTGCAATGTCCATCAGAAGGCAAATGAAGCGAGCCAGCGGCGGGTTATGCTCCAGAAAATGAAGCGCGATTGGTGTGGACCAACAATTTGCGGAAATCATGATCACGTAGACCCTGTTGACATAGACTCCAGCGATCAGCAGGCTCGTGCGATAGGCCTGCAGAGATTGCAAAGTTGTTTCAATGACTTCCCGAGTGATATAGACCAACTCAAAGTTGCGACCTTCGATGCCGATAAGCCCACGTCGACCAAAAGACTTGCTGCAGACGATTCATGATCTTCTTACTGGCCATGGATATCCCGTTACAGCTGAAGATTGCACAGCGAGATGATGTTTTGGTATCTCGCGGTCGTCCGGATTGGGCGCTGAACACGAAGCGTCGGTAGTATACAGACCAGGCGATCATTCTAACCAATATCCAGGCATGACAGAACGCGACAGCCCCATGGCAAACCGCGAGAATGCGGAACTCACTTAGTGGAAGTGAGATACGATATATTTCAAACGAGACGCCCAATAATGTGGCAGGTAGCGTCCAATACGCCCAGGTCCAGGCGGCAAGGAAGGACGCCGTCAGACCATGGATCAAAGCGAATAAAAGCCAGCTCAAACGGAAGAAGATCGGTCGCGTGCGCACGAAGAAATGATTGCGAACAGCGCCCACTGGAAGACTACTTGCTGAGCAGCTAATTATCATTGGTTTCAGTGCGCTTGTGATCCTTTTATCGGCGTCGTGCTGAACTAGGTTCGGTACATGATTTGGTGCGCGCAACATGATGCTCGGTGAGCAGTCGTATAGACCCCAACGAATGATTTCGAGCTTGGCGCTGAGTATTCTGTCGGTATTATTAATAGCGGCTAACAAACTGAGCATGACAAAATAGCACCATGAAGCACTTGGAAACGATCAATCTTATGGGAATAGTGGACATTGTTTTGGCACTGCTGTAAGCAAAGATAAAGCCAAACGCTTTCTGTGGCGCCGACAAAACAATATCACATTGGGCAGGCTTTACATGCAAGTGGAACGAACACATGGGCGTATTAAGGGACTGTGAAGAGTGCTATCGAAAGTATTTATTCAAAGTTTAGAGCGAGGATGCTAATACCGGTTGTTAAGATGACCCTACCGAGTCTTTCCTAATGGAGTGTGAGCAATTTGCATAGCCATGTAGAGGAAGCTTACTTAAGCTAGCCATATAAGGCTTTCGTGCAATTAATGATTTATCGCTACCTTTGCCTGTCCATCCAGCGTCTTCTCCAAGTCTCGCGGGTAATATGGGCTGACCATGTACGATACATGATCGCATTTCAAACTTCCGTATCTGTACGCACGGACCACGGTCGCGACACCTTGATTGTTGGCGGACTCGCCATTGGCGGCAGTAACTATTTGGTCGCAAGTGGTCGTATCCACCGCAGAAAATTCTGTGTTCTCCAAAAACGCGTCATCGATCCACGAGGGCAGCGTTGTCAAGTTTGTATCATCCAAAAGCAGGTATTTTGCTGTCACTGGTCCTAGGAGCGTCGCTGGAAGTGACGCGATCGGATTCTTGCTCAAAAGAAGAACGAAAGCGGCGGCATTGGAAAGAAGCTCCGCGGGAATAGCTGTGAAGTGGTTGTTTCCCAGTGCAAAAACCGTCATTTTCATGCGACTTAAAACATCTGGAAAGGTTTCAAACGAGCACAGCTCAAGCACAAGAAGGCCATTGGTCTGCCATCGCTCATTCAGTATATCGGGGAGCTGCGTAAGATTGGTCCCAGATATTTCGATATCACGAAGATGCAGGGGGAAATCTTCGGACAATAGACCATCCGGAATTCGCGTCATGTTCACGTCGACCATATAGAGTAAGATCACGTTTGGATGATGACGAGCAGTCAACGCGGCGTCGGTGTCCCAACGAAAAATGGTGGAGTCGTAGAGTTTCATGCCTATCAGATGAGGGAATGCTTGGATTCGCGGTGGGATTTCCACATTTGGACAATGACGAATCACAATGTGCACGAGACTCTGTTCATCCATGCGCATCATGATATCGGCCAAGTCTCTGAGCTCTCCATTCGTCTGCTCAGTGTGACAGTTGACGTACATCAGTGCGCACGCTGATTTCGATGCGAACCATGGGCGCACTTGGAGAGCACACCCTGTTAGCAGACCGTGGCTGGCGGCTTGAATGTGAGCGATAAGCACCACGAGCCCCCATGCCATAAACAAAACGTGCATCAGGAACGCCAATCGAATGCTGAATGAAGTCTGGAGCTCTTTCGATTCTTGGTTTCGTCCTGCCAATGTACGACTGGGATCACGTGTTTCGTCTGCAATTCGTGTCGTACGTTCAGCTGCCAGCGTGGGTTGCGTTTGCCTCCTACAGTGATCCGGTCGAAGCAAATACTTTACATTTTCGAGACACAGGAGCATGCTCACGCTGAACATCATGCGTGTGGCGAGCTCTGGCCACGTTGTGATCATAACCAACCGAAATTCGTTCAACGTATTCACAAGCAAAACGTCGTCATACCAGACCAGTGGAATAAAGTCTTGAGCAAGTGGATCGAAATACGTAAAATAGGGCACGACCAGTGCCAACGGCACGACAATAGTGGAAACAAAGTCAAGCCCAATGTCGAGCAACAAACAAACCAACCGTGCTAAAGGCGGGTGATCGGAATAGTGATGCAGCACAATAGGCGTGGACCAGCAGTTGATGACTATCAAAACCACAAAAAAGTTGGAAAGATACACCCGTGAGACCATCAAGCTTAGTGTATATGCTTGGCTGGACTGTAATATCGTCTCTACGACCTCGCGCACGATGTAGACCAGCTCGAAATAATCGCTCTCGACGCCAAGGAAACCCTGTCGACCAAATATGTCCAACATGAGCCGTGAGCAATTGATGCGCCACCGGTCCAGCCGCTCGCTGTGGATTCGATCGGAAAGCGTGAAAGTTCTGTCTCTCTGGGCATTTGAATTAAACCATTGAATGTCAAACGTCAAGCTTTGACGCCAGATGCCATGAATGACCAGTTTGAACAAGGAGAACGCGTGGGCCAATGCCATAACGGCAAAGCACACGGTCGGGGCCAGCAATCTGTTGTCTGGTAGAGTGATGCGATACACGGTAAACGTGTAGCCCAGCGAAATCTGTGGCAACTTCCAATAAACCCATGCGGAGAAGCCAAAGAAACCAAGACAAAAACCATGAAGAAGAACGATTGTACACCACCACAAGCGAAAAATGTTTGGGCGGACGTGCACATGGAAGCGGCTACTTGATGCGATTCGATATGTGCCCGACAGAGCTCGGATCAGCACGTGGGCAGTCCGATCGGTAGGTGATGTCTTGGCCGACGTGCTCAGTGGACCTTCTTGGTTTGAATTTAGTGGATGAATCATTGCAGCAGAGCGAGCATCCATTCATTCACAGTTTTGTTTTCCTTTTACATCGCTGAAGGTCGTTCGAAGACTTCTCAACAGAGCAGCACGAGCTCAAGAATGAATCCGTTGCAGCAAGTAGTACCCATAAATAATCGAAGTTAAAATTAGATGAGGAACCGTGTTGGAGACCCTCAATTGTTCCCTTCAAGAAATGTTGCCTGGACTATCTCTCAATAGCCAAAAACGTTATCCCAGAGCTACCAGTAAATTTGCTGACTAATATATCGATGATGATTTTGTGGTTTGCAGATCCAAACTCACACGCTTCCAAAGCCAGGCAACGATATCAAAGCAGTAATGCCAGCTAGATATGGGCTTTCTTCTTTTGGCTATTTAATGTACTAAAGGGAACAGACCACTGCATTAGCGCATAGACGAGCGCGATAGCAGTCTGATTGTTTTTATCGTATGACACCAGAAGTACAGAGTACACTACTTCAAACATCCGCAAAATCATCATCCAATTGATTTTCCAAGTATCTTGGATAATATGGACTCGACATTGCTCCAACATGATCACAGTTGAAGCGACCCGCTCGGTATGCACTAACCAATGTAGTGATGCTGTTAAAGTCAGTACTATGTCTTTTCAAAGCTGTGGTTGTCTGCTCGCATGCAAGTGTACCTACTGCGGACAGGATGGTTTTCTTCGAGAATGCTCCATCGACCCAGGAAGGAAGCGTTGCCAGCTCTGTGTTATCCAACGCTACATACTTAGGTGACACACTCGCCAACAATTTCGAGGGAAGTATTCTGATTGGGTTGTTGCTCAATACCAGAGTTTGCGATATTTGGCTCGTAAACATCTCCGCTGGGATTTCAGTAAACTGATTGTTTCCAATCATAAGATTTGTCAATTTCAATCGACTGAGCACTATCGGAAAGACCTTAAACGAGCACAGCTCAAGGACGAAAACTCCGGACGTCGACCATCGCTGGTCCAATATATCTGGAAGCTGGGTAAGATTTGAACCAGAAATTTCAATGTCCTGAAGTTGGTGCGGAAAATCTTCGGCCAACAGGCCGTCCGGAATGCGAGTCATGTTCACGTCAACCAGGAAAAAGAACACAAGGCTCGGGTGGTGCTGATTGGTTAAAGCAGCATCGCTTTCCCAGGCGCTGAGTGTCGAATTGTAGATTTTCGTGCCAACCAGCCGAGGAAAGGTTTTAATTCGAGCAGGGATCTGGACATCTGAGCAGTGCCGAATGACAATATGCACTAGACTCTTTTCATCCATTCGCCTCATGAGCTCGTCTAAGTGGCTCTCAGTTCCGTTTGTAAGATTGTTTCTGCAGCTGACGTACATTAAAGCGCATGCTGATTTGGAGGCAAACCATGGATTCACTTGCAGAGCACAGCCTTGTAACTTGGTACGCGACGATGCCTGCAAATGAATGATAAGCACAGCAAGACCCCAGATCATCAACACGACATGCATCACGTTCTCTATTCGATGACTGAGGCTACGGTGACCGGCCTTGTGTCTTTGATGTGGCTTATGCTTACGTGCAGGCGTTTTCTGAGGCAGCGTTAGACTGGCTTCCCTTGGTGATGATACCAAAATCGGATGGGTCTGTGCTTTAGAGTGATGCGGGCGAAGTAGATATCTAGAATTTTCAAGACATGAAAGCATCCCCACGCTGAACAGCATGCGTGTGGCTAGCTCCGGCCATGTATTCACCATCACCAATCGGAACTCGTTCAGCAATTTCACGAGCAAAACGTCGTCATACCACAGCGTGAAAGTGAAATCTGTCGCTTGCGGGTCGTAATATTGGAAATACGGAACAACCAGAGCCAGCGGCACCAAAACAGTCGAGATAAAGTCGAGTCCGATATCGAGTAGCAAGCAGCTCAAGCGAGCCAACGGCAGGTCTTGAGGTAAAATGTGCAGCAGAATCGGAGTGGCCCAGCAGTTGACAAAGATCATAACAGAGAAAAGCTGCGGCAGATATGCTCGAGACACCAAAGTGCTCATTGCGTACGCTTGGGTGGTCTGCAAGACCGTTTCGACAACCTCGCGTACAATATAGACCAGCTCAAAGTACTGACTTTCAACACCGAGAATTCCACGTCGTCCAAATACCCGCAGCAGAATATGTGAACACTTGCCAATCGGTCTAGTCAGCATTTTGCTTTTGATTCGACTGAAGATCATAGAGGCACGATTCTGTTGGTCTCCCGCTCTAAACCAATTGATATCAAACGTGAGGCGTCGATGCCATGCGCAATAGAAAATCAGCTCAAGAAGGCAGAAGACATGAGCCAATGCGACGGCCGTATAGCACAATGCGGGAATGAATAAAAATCGTGTCGGGACCGTGATTCGGTAGATCTCGAACGGGAACCCCATGGACATAGCTGGTAGCTTCCAATACACGAATGCAAAGAACCCAAAGAACATAGCGCAAAGAGCATACAGCAAGACAATCACAATCCAGCACATTCGAAATAGCTTTGGTTGAACGCGCACGTAAAATCCACTCGATGCATCTGTACTCGCGGGTGTAGTCTTTGTTAGGATAGAGGTGTTCATGAGAAGTGGGCCAGTGGTGAGCTTGACGCGAACGAAAGTCGAGTGCAAGTGCTCGTCTCGTGAGCGATCGTTCAAACCTTTCACTTCGACAACAAATAATCTATCTATTTTTGAATCGAAACAGATAGAAGCTTGCTGATAACTAAAGTTAGAACAATCAGAAATGCACACACCGCGATGGGACCATGAAAAAGCGGATCAGCCACCAAACTGTTATCCCAGCTATCGTGTTTGCTTCTGTTCGTCGTTGGTGTAATCGAATTCAATTTCTTTTTCTTTTGGGCGAAAGCAAAAGCACCCATACCAAATAGTTAAGCGATAACCGTAAGCAAAATCTAGGACGCAATATCATTAAAACACAGCACAAGAATCAATAGCGCTGTACGGAATAGAGACACTACATGATTCAAAGGATATTCCAAGACACCGAGTTTGTTAGTCTAATACCCAAAACGCATTATTGCTAAGACTCGCCTCTTTTCTTTTGGAATTTGGATTACTCTCTGTAGTGATTTATCGGTTGACTAAGCGCAGACAAATCATATATCATTGACAAAGTTTTCAATTTTCATTGGTGTCGCCTTACGATTCCGCCATGTTTTACCCAGCGATTTTGAATATATTTTACATATTTACATATTGTGCGTCCAATATATTCTCCAATTCTCGAGGATAATATGGACTCGACACAAATGATACATGATCACAGTTTAAAGTCCCCGCTTCATATGCACGCACCAATGCATCGCTGATAGTATTGTTGTTGATGTCATTCTTGGTTGCAGTGATCTGCTCACAGAAAGCCGTACCCACGGCAGATAAGACAGTATTCTTCAAGAACGCATCATTGACCCAAGAGGGAATGGTCTTGAGCAATGTGTGATCCAAAATCAAAAATTCAGCCGACACCACCCCAGATATCTTCTTTGGAAGTGATTCGATCGGGTCGTTGCTCAAAATCAGATAGTCAAGTTCTGGGTTTATGAGAAGCTCCGCTGGGATCTCCTTAAAATGATTGCTTCCAAGCATGAGAATTGATATTTTCATTCGGCTGAGAACGTCCGGAAACACTGGAAATGAGCACAGCTCGAAAAGTAGAAGGCCATTCGTTTGCCATCGTTGATTCAGTACATCGGGTAGTTGCGTTAGGTTGGTTCCAGATATTTCTATATCGCGAAGTTGGCGAGGGAAATCTTCGGACAAAAGGCCATCCGGAATTCGAGTCATGTTCACATCGACGATATACAATAAAACCATATTAGCATGATGGTTCCCAGTCAATGCGGCTTCGTTGTCCCATCGCACGATTGTGGATCTGTATAGTTTCATCCCAACAAGATGAGGAAACGTTTGGATTCGAGCAGGGATCTCCACGTGTGCACAATGGCGAATCACAATATGCACAAGACTACTTTCATCCATCTGCATCATGAGTTCGTCCAAGTCCTCCATACTTCCATTGGAGTGATACGATCGACAGTTGACATACATTAACGCACAAGCAGATTTCGAAGCAAGCCAAGGACGTACTTGAAGAGCGCAGCCTGCCAATTTTGCGCGCGGTGCTGCTTGGATATGTGCACTAAGCACAGCAAGACCCCAAATCATGAACACGAAATGCATCACTACAACCAGTCTATCGCTAAAAGAGCGATTCGTGCCTTTTAGTTTGACTGCTATTAGCTCTGACTTTCTCTTCGGAGCCGTTTTATCGCGCCATTCAGCTGCGTTTTGTTTCAGAATCATTGGTTGTGTTTTTCGTTTGGAGTGATCCGGTTGCAACAAGGATTTGGCATTTTCCAGACAAGTGAGCATGCTAACGCTAAAAAGCATGCGTGTGGCGAGCTCTGACCAGGAAGTAACCATCACCAATCGGAATTCATTCATTGCTTTCACGAGTAGCACGTCATCATACCAGATGAGCGAATCAAAATCTCTCTTTATGGGGTCGTAGTACTGATAATACGGGGCCACAAGTGCGAATGGAACCACCACGGTCGACACGAAATCAAGGCTGATGTCGAGTGATAGACATATCAAACGTGCCAAAGGGGGGCGGTGGGCAAAATGATGTAGTGCGATCGGAGTCGACCAACAGTTCACAAAGATCATAATCGCAAAGACATTGGAGAGGTACACTCCTGAGACTAATTGACTCAACGTGTACGCTTGAACGGACTGCAACATAGTCTCTACAACTTCACGCATGATATAGACCTGCTCAAAGTACTTGCTCTCGATGCCAAGAAATCCCTGTCGACCGAATATTCGGAGCAGTAATTGAGAGTTCGTGGCCATGCGTCCAACAACGAGACACTTGGTGATAGGCCACAATCGTTTGGAGGCTCGGAAGCTCCAACCCATTGACTGAACATCAAAGGTGAATTGTTTGGTCAACGCACAGGAGCTGAGTAGTCGCACTAAGAGATACGTGTGTGCCAGGGCAACTGCAGCATAGCACAGGGCAGGGGCCAGTAGACATTTCTGTGGAAGCGTGATGCGGTAAGCTTCAAATGTGAACCCCATGGCCATACGTGGGAGCTGCCAGTACACGTAAGCTGACAACCCAAAGAATCCGATGCAAACCACGTGTAGCACCAAGATTAGAGACCACCAGATCCGAAACAAGCTTGGGCGAACCCGCACCGAGAAGTGATTACTCAATCCTGATTCATAAGATGGCGCTTGGACCACGACAGAACTGGGACTACGGGACCTGGTCGGGCCTCTCCCTGGCGCGTTTAGTTTCAGATCAGGACTGGATGGTGCATGGGCAACAGAGCGCATATCTGCTTTCATTTGTTCGTGCTGATAGACGCTCTGTCTCGATTTGAACTGCTCAAGCCAAGTCTCGCTATGTTTAAAAGGCGATACTTAAATTAGATTCTGCAACAGTGTCCTCGATATAACCAACAAATTGCATCGAACAGCGATCCAAATATAATGCTAAACGAAGAATTCCAGCACCATCACACATCACGATTGTTGTAGCTTGAAATATGCGTGTCATGAGGCTTCAATCCCTGTTTTTCATCATAAAAGCGCATTTGAAAGCGGACCATGTTGATTTTAAGCGTTCGCGAATTGTTCATCCAGCACTGCCTCTAAAGATCGAGGGTAATAAGGACTCACAACACTCGAGACTTGGTCGCATTGTAAAGCTCCAGCTTGATATGCACGAAGATAGGTTTTGCTGATGTTTCTATTGATGTCTTCGGCACGAGCAGCAGCCTATACTTGATCACAGAAATAGGTACCCACCGCGTGTATTTGTGTCTCCTCCAACAACGCCTCATCCACCCAAGAGGGAAGTGCTGATAGCTCTGTATGATCGAAGAGAAGAAATTTTGCCGAAACGGCCCCAGGGATTATCGCAGGAAGTGATCCAATTGGATTGTTGCTCAAAACCAGCATGAATGGGTTCAGATTCGTGAAGAATTCGCCAGGAATTGCATTGATCTCGTTGCTCCCGATGACTAGAATCGACACTTTCATGCGAGACAGAACATTGGGGAAAGCCTGGAACTGGCACAACTCAACGGCGATAAACCCATGCGTATCCCATCGTTGATCCAACACTTCGGGGAGGTGCGTCAGGTTGGTTCCCGATATCTCAATATCGCGAAGCTGTCGTGGGAACGCTTCGGACAATAGTCCGTCCGGAATCTGGGTCATATTTACATCCACCAGGAACAGGAAGACCATGTTTGGGTGGTGGTGGCGAGTTAAAGCAGCGTCGTTGTCCCAACCTGCGAGAGTGGAGTTGTAGATTTTCATACCAACAAGCTGAGGAAATGTTTGGACTCGTGGCGGGATCTCCACGTTTGGGCAATGTCGAATCACGATGTGCACGAGACTGTGCTCATCCATCCGCAACATGAACGCATCCAGGTCTTCCAATTTCCCATCAGTTTGCTGGTACTTGCAGTTAATATACATTAACGCACATGCGGATTTCGTTGCAAACCATGGATGGACTTGAAGGGCACATCCGGACAGCTTGATGTGCGTTGCTGCCTGAATATAGATAGCGAGTACCGCAAGCCCCCATGTCATGAAGAAGACATGCATTATCGTGGCCAACACGATGCTGAATCTGCTCTGCAGTGGCTCAGCTCCTGTTGATGGAATGTGGTCATGCACTACTGTTCTAGTAGTAGAAGTTGTTGAACTGTGCTTTGGGGACGATGTACATATTTGCTGGATTTGGATCTTGGAGCGATACGGGCAAAGCAAAGACTTGGCGCTTTCAAGACACATGAGCATGCTCACACTAAACAGCATGCGAGTGGCCAGTTCCGGCCAGGTCGTGATCATCACCAACCGGAACTCGTTCACTGCCTTTACAAGCAAAACGTCATCGTACCAGATCAACGGAGTAAAATCTTGTCTGACCGAGTCGTAGTACTGAAAGTACGGTAAGACAAGCACCAGCGGTGCCAATACGGTCGACACGAAATCGAGCCCAATGTCGAGCACCAAACAGACCAAGCGAGCCAGTGGAGGATGGTGAGCAAAGTGGTGCAACACGATTGGCGTGGACCAGCAGTTGATGAAGATCATGATCGCGACAAACTCAGAAAGGTATCCTCGCGAGACCGTCAAGCTCATTTCGTACGCCTGCACAGACTGCAAGGCTGTTTCCAATACCTCGCGCATGATGTAGACCAGCTCAAAATATTCTCTCTCGATCCCGAGAAATCCCTGGCGACTAAATATTCGTGTTATAACGAGAGATAACTTTTCACGCCATTGGGCATATCTCGTGTGGCCGAAGCGCTTGAACAGCGTTGAAAGTCGTTGATTCCAATCTCCCTTGTGAGCCAAATGAACATCAAATGTGAAGCGACGATTCCACACACAATACAAGATCAACCTAGTCAAAACGAATGCGTGGGCCAGCGCTAACGCAGCATAACACAAAGCAGGCGCGATCAGATACCTCGGAGCCATTGTGATGCGGTAAAAGTCGAATGTAAACCCCATTGCCATGCTAGGCAACTTCCAGTACGCGAAAGAAGAAAACCCGAAGAATCCGACACAAATGCCATGTAACAGAGCAACCAAAATCCACAACAGGCGAAAGATGCTTGGACTCACGCATACGCGAAATCCGGTGCGCGATCTTGTACCATAGGTACTCGAGAGTGCTCGAATCAGCACGTGTGCCGTGGTACGACGACTGGCTGTTGATGTGCGTTGGAGATCCACAGCAGTAGGTTCGTGTGGATGCACAGCTTCGGCCGAGCGCATGCGCATGTTTTCGCTTGGTCAACTTGGGCGGTGCTTCAAATGCACTTTTAGTCAACCTATTAATAATGTGAATTAATATCGGCAAAAGAGCAAACCTGTTATAAAAACAAGTTCAAGCAGTGAAGAAAGTCTCGTGTCTATTTCGGATCAATCCCATGCGAACTTTTAGTTGCGCAGACTCAGAAGGAAAAAGGCAATGACTGCAATCGATTAGGCGAAGATGAACATGTCGGTCTTCAGCATAGAAAATTACTCGTTTGCTTCTAGGATACGTGTGAATACTTGGTGTCAAGCGCCGGCTCCAAGCTGTATGGATAGTTTGTAATACTGCTAGCTCGTGAGGCCACCTTGCAACTGAGTCGTCCTCTTTTGTATCCTTTCCATGCTTCTGCCAAATCGCCCGTTGCAGAGCCATTATTGGATCCAATCTCTATCAATTTCCTGCAAATAGGTGATTCGCCAGCGGTTAAGAGCACGTGGTCAAAGAAGGCATCATCAACCCAAGAAGGAACTGCTTCCAACTCGGAGAATCTCAGATCCAGCCAGCCCATGTTCTGCGACAGCGTAAGCGACGACGGTAGCGTTCGAATCGGATTGCCGCTAAACCAAAAGTTGATCATCGATGGATTTGCTAGCAACTCAGCAGGTAATTCAGTAATGCGATTCTGAGCCATAGCCAGGTACGCAAGAGCCATGCGAGTCAATGGTTTTGGAACAGTCGTGAAAGCGCTTCTTTCAAAGACTACAAGACCTTCACTAGGCCATTTCTGGTCTAAATCGTCAGGAAGGATACTGAGATTTGTGCCGCTAAACTCAATGTCCAGTAGCTGCTGTGGGAATTCCCTCGACTGAAGACCCAGTGGTAGCTCGGTCATGTTCACATCCACCATGAAAAGAAACAGCATTTTCGGGTGGTTCCTTCCAGCAAGCGCAGCGTCGGCAGCCCAACTTACAAGCGTCGAGTTGTACATTTTTAAGCCAATCAGGTTGGGAAACGATTGCAATTGTGGAGGAATCTCGACATGATTGCAATGGCGTACCACCAAATGCGTTAGTGTTGCTTCATCCATCGTATCCATAGCTGTGGCCAATTCCTCAAGGTTGCCTGTCGCGCCTTGGATAGTCTTGCAGTTGACGTACATGAGAGCGCACCCCGATTTAGTGCCAAACCATGGACGAGCCATCACTATGCAATGCGAAGGCACGGCGCCAAACGACACGCGCACGTGCAAAATGAGAATCAATAGACCCCACAAAGCCAAAAACGCGTGCACAATTTTCTTCAACCGTGTGCTAGTCGCCTGAGTCGGAACAAACGAGTTAATTCGCGCCATGGCTTTGGCTGACATTGTTGTGAATCGCCCGGAGTCGACTGCAACAGTTTTGGAAGCGCTGGAGGCCAAACGACCTTCATGTTCATGACATTTCTTCGGGTGTACAGCTACATGTGTACTTGCGCTTAGGCTTGACGGTGATTTAAGCAGGCATTTGATGTCTTGTAAGCTCAAAATCAAGCTCACAGAAAATATAACCTGACTTGCAAGGTCAGACCACGACGAAATGAATACCAGTTGGAGCTCGTGTATCATGTTCACCAGCCAAATGTCATCGTACCATAGTGCGTATGGGAAATCGTGGTACTCAAAGTCGTACTGCTTCAAGTACGGAACAGCAAGTCGCATTGGGATTCCCACCACAGACACAAAGTCCAGTGCCACGTCAAAGACAAGACAGAGTAGTCGTTCCAGCGGTGGGTTGTGCGTAAAGATATGCTGGATAATGGGCGTTGACCAGCAATTGAGAACGATGACAAAGATAAAAAAGCGATTGATTGCTACGTGAGGAACGAGTTGGCTCATGCTGTAGGCCTGGTGGGACTGCAATACGGTCTCAAAAACTTCACGAATGATGTAAATGAGAGCGAAGTGGCTGCCTTCAATTCCTAGCAGACCGCGTCTCCCAAATACGTTTTCATGTAAACGAGAACACGTTGAGCCGATACCTTTTAGCCAAGCGTTCAATTTCGTTGACTGCTGTCCAATGTCGTTAGATGATGGAGCCGTTGGATGCATTTCTCTATTAATTATAGCGTGGGGAAGCCACATGAAAAACGTGAGCCGCCGGAAGCATAGTGACCCGAGCACCATTTGAAGAAGCAAAAGTCCATGAGCTGCAGCAATGGCTCCATGAACTAACGAGAGCGCGTGGAAATCGGACAGAGGCATAATGACGTCGTACATCTCAAAGCCAACTGCAGCATATGTATCTGGGATGCGCCAGTACGCCCAGGATTCCAAGGCGAAAGTTCCGATGCAGATCACGTGCACGAAGGCGATGATAGCCCACCAAAGGCGGAATACCCAAGGTGACGGACTCACGAAAAAGCCGGTGCGAGACCAAGGGGTGGCACGTCGCAGATACATGAGTGACTTGGTCCGAACAGGTCCGAATTTGACATCAGACTTTGATGGAGATTCGTCGTTCTCATCACGTGTCATAAGCTTCCTTAAATTTTCAAGGATTTACTTGTGTTGTGTGATGCAATGAGAATGCAGTAGTTGGGGTGAAATGGAGCTCAAAATCGTTTGGTCCTTAGCGATCATATTTTTAGCAGCGCCAAAATATTCTATACCAAAATACCGTTTCGGTTATCTATGGCCAACAAGTTCCGCAACCCTGCTGTTCATGCTTCCAAAAACGCCAGCGTGTCTATCAAAAGCCACAAGCCAATAGTGGGTCCTTCTCTTCCTGTATGAGGTGAGAAAACCCATCCACTGTTTTAATAGATGTTGTCCAACCATGATCAGCAAAGTATTTCGCGGTGAGAGATGGGATTCTGCAGCAACAATACAAGTGCACCAAAGGCTGAAGAAATCTTAACTTGATTGATGAACTGCTATAATTTTTCGCGCAGTGGAAGCATCAGAGCCCACCACAACTCTGAGAACGTTTTATCTCAAAAATAGCTTGAAACCGGATTCGGCACCGTCAATGCATTTGATCACAAGTACGCTGTGTCAAGCAATGGCTCAAATTGGTACAGGTTGTTTGTCAAATCGATGCCTGAACACTCTCGGCATATCAATCGATGATTTTGATATGCTTTCCGCGCTTCACTTAGTCCAACAGCAACTAAGGCGCTAGCGTCAGCACCCATAACTTCTTTGCAGAGGGGCGTGCCTCCTGTAGCCAAAATGGGATAGGCAG